>VWZE01005339.1:65708-84570 GCA_013396675.1 Eubucco bourcierii
GTGGTGAGACACTGGCACAGGTTGCCCAGGGAGGTTGTGGCTGCTCCCTCCCTGGAGGTGTTCAAGGCCAGGTTGGAGGAGGCCTAGAGTGACCTGTGCTAGTGGGAGGTGTCCCTGTCTATGGTAGGGGGTTGGAACTGGATGATCCTTGAGGTCCCTTCCAACCTTACCATTCTATGATTCCATACTTTAAACATAGGAAGATCAAAAATCATTAAAAGATGTTCCACTTCTTGAGATTTTCTTGCAAAGAGAAGCCGCTCATGGAATGATACAAAACATTCTAGTCTCTTAGAGAGATTCAGTCCTGTCTTGAGGCAAATTTCCTTGGACAGGCTGTTGTTGCCACTTACCCTCCTCTTCAGGAAAAATTTGCTGTCAGAATTGGCTCGGTAAGCAAAACAAATAATACAAAAAAAGTCAGGGAGAAAAAAAGGGGAAGAAACTGTTTGGCAGGTCTTTTCATTACTTTCCATTTCCCTTGCCTTTTTCTCCTCTCCTTCCCACTACCCACAGCATCTGATTGGAGAAATGGATGAGTTAATTCTGGTAAGACAGATTCCCTGAAGGAGTGTTGAGGTTGGTAACACTCAGAATAATATACAGGACTGGTGGTGTAATTAAGTGCTTGTCAAACAGACTAATGTTATGTACATATGTGATTATGGAACTTCTCTTCAGAAATATGGCAGGAATGCCAAAATAAATGATGCTTATAGACAATTCCAGATTCAGGGAATCAAAGGAATAATATCAACCACCACCAACACCACTAGAATGTAGGGGAAAAAATAATTTTGGGATCTCACTTCCTGTTTGTTTTCTCGTTCCTGTCATTTCTTTGTTAGGGTCAATAATGACTAGCTATTCCATGAATACAAGACACCTTTGTACAATCTAGGAGAAACTTGAGATAGAATTTCTCACCTCTCTGTTTGACACCAGCCAAACTTTTAGAGCTTAATGTTTTGCAAATCAAGATCTGTCGAGATCTGCCCTTGAGGAGGGAAATACACATGATTTCTGCCTGCTCCCAAATTTCATTGAGTCACATGTGATAATACAAATGCTGAAAGGATTCTGAGTGCATTAAGGTTCCGATCAGTCCCAACATGCAAAGCATTTTGCAATGACAAATAAAAACATTAAAACAAGTTTTCCTCTCACCAAACATCATTTTTGACTCAGAACTGGGACCTCGCTTTCTTTAATAAACTGAATTACATCTCCAGTGCCACATAGGGGGAATGGTAGTCAAAAATGTTTAGAACAGTTTTAAGTACAGTAAGACCCAGACAAACAGAGAATAAAGAGGTTCCCATTATTGCTACTTCTTAAAAGGAAATATTCTGTAAACATATTTGCAGGATCAATAAAGCAGCATAAACCTATGGGATTTCATAGCTATGTTGTTTGTATTTTTGTGCAGCAAAATTCTGAGTTATTGGACTGGCCCTGAGAATTTCTGAATCATGTGAAGCCTTGGCCAGGCAGCAGTGATTAAACATATGCAGTCTTGGAGCAGATTCTGTGTTGTCACATAATATGCATTTTGGGAGTGGATGAAAAAAACCAAAAAACAAACCAAAACACAAAGACATCAGTTTAAATAGAGCTATTTAAATTTACTTAATTTTATTCATTTACCATAATCATGAAAAAGTCTATTTTATTGTTTAGCCACCTCAGCTATTCCCTGTCCACTTTAGAAAGATCCTGCTTGTTAAAATTACTCTCTTTCCATTTTTCCATCCCAACATTTTGTATTTAAGAATATTTTTTACAGCAGAGAAGCCATGACTCTGAGGAATAACTATGCTAGGATTTCTGTTGCTTATGTTTTCTCCTAAACATAGCATAACCTAAACATAAGCAACCTAAACAACTTGATAGTGTCAGTCCATACGTCCAATTCCAGCTATTCTGAACGGTTCAGCTTTACCTGTATTTGTCCTATACTTGCCACAGCCTCAGAGTTATTCTCCAGCCCTGCATCCACTGCTCTTCAACTGGTAAAATTGGTAATTGTTCAGATACTCAGAGAGTTTATATTGAAAGGCAATTTCAGGCCTTAAATTTAACCTGAAAAATAAAACCAAGTATTGCTTACAGTATATGCTCTACCAATATCATCAACACTTTACAGCACTCTCATTCTGTTTTATTTTGATTGTTTTTAGGTTTATGGGGGGTTTTGCTTGTTTTGTTTTGGTGTTTGCTTTTTTTTTTTTTTTAATTGTGGTATTTATAAGGAAAATTAAAAAAACAATGATCCAGTTTTTTTTTTTTTTTTTCCCTCCACTAAATAACTTTCAGAAGTATAAGAACATAGACTGTGATTAAGAATGTGTTTGTGAGTATAAAAGACAGCATAAGACACAGAATGAACACTGGGAGACAACTTTGCTAGGTTATGGATTAGAAAGGGGAGTAATGCTGTAGTTAGTGGAAGGAGTAATTAATTACTGCAAGATTGTATTTTAAAAATATTTATATAGTTTATTAATATTAAATATTCAAAACTGGTGGCACCCTGATCACCAAAATAATAATAATAGTAACAGGTTCTTGCATCATTATGAAAACTATATACAGGTTATATTAGGACCCAAAAATAACTATTAAATATATCTATTAATTGAACTTGACTAAACTGGCAGAGAAAGCTTTGCGGTCAGTGTATCGCTTGTGGTCAGCACTCCGCTTGCTCACTAGATGGATGCAAGGAGCAACTTTCTGCTCACGACAGAAGGCAATTAATGATTATTAGAGGCTTTTGGTATTTACTCACAGAAATATTATCTGACAGTACCCAAAGCTCGTGGCAGGATTGCTGTCAGTATCTGTTAGAGGCTTTAGAGTTTCCCCAGGCTTCTGGGCGCTGGAGAAAGGAGACAGATGATCTCTGACCTGTTCCTGGCTCTCTGGATGGTTTGTATTACCTCCAAGGCTTCCCCCTGGGCAGAAGGCTTTCAGGTGCAGGTAGATGCCTTGCGGTGTGCAATCTGGGCACAGTGTCACTCTGGTTGTGCAGGCCAAACCCGTGGAGGTATCAGAGCCTCAGCTCAGGATCAGTGAGGCAGCAGGCAGGGATGTAACAGCAGCCACACCTTGTGATGGCAAAGCACATGCACTGCTCCCTGCTCATCTCCTTTTATCCAATACAGCCTGAGATTAATGGGCCTTTGGCCATAGGATAGCCAATCCAATGGCAGCTATCCAAGATGTGACCATACTGGGTGAAGTCATAGGTTTCCTTTATTTACCCTTTTTTGGGCAGAACACAGCCTTGCACAAGGCAACCCTGTGCACCTTGTTTATTGCAGTTGCTGGGCAGGCCACAGACACCAGACCCGGTGGCTCCAGCTTCTTTGTCATTTTTGCTGTGATTGCTCTCCCCAAAACAGAAGGAGGGAGAGCAGAAAAACACGCTTGGGCAAGCCAGGACATATACAAGCCCAATTTGGCCTGCTTAGGCCTACCACAGCAAATGCATACCTATCATGATATCATGATTTTTTTCCTGCTTCATGTTTTCTTCTGCTGGCAGATACTGTTCAAGGAAAATGGCATCAAGTCGTCTCCTTTCCTCTTTCCAGAACATGTCTTGTTTTCCATTTTAAGAAGCTGCCATATTTCTAATTTTCCATGTTTAAAAACAAACTGTTGAAATCCATTGTTTGGGGAAAACACAGCATCGTTTTCATTGTAAGCACGTGAAAATGCAATAAAACATGGATTTAAATGGATATTATCAATATAATATAGTAAATACAGTATAAATATATAATGAAAACATATAAATATATAATATTTTTATATTTGTAATATTTATTTATATAAACATATACAATGTATCTATCGTGCCTACACAAAGCATATACATATACTTTATTACATTTCAAATTTAATTATTATAAGAACAGTATCAGTATATTAAAGCTTAATTACCTTGTACACTTTCTGGCTTCATGACAATGCTCATAAAATGCTTAATATTCATGTAACATGCTATCTTACCCTGTAATATCACCATATTTATGGAAAGAAACTGTAATCCTCTTTACTGGCTCAGGTTAATTCCAATAAAATATTAAATCCATTTTCTAATCTAAATGAGTTCATTAGGAGAGGAATGGTACTGAGAATACCAAACTCTCCACAGAGTTCAGCTTCATTACATTTCAGCACTGTGCATTTCCAGAGCTGTTGTACTACATTTATAAGGATTTATCTGTACTGTTCCAAAAACATTCATCCTAATTCTGCTCCTTCTGTGCATGCTAATCATGAATATGTTAAGTGGAAATACTGAGCTAGCAGCCAATCTCATTCCCAGATGGGTTCAAGTTATGATTACAGAAGCAAATTTGCCATAAGCACTCGTAAAGTAGTGCCAGAGAAGAGGAAATGAAGGTTTGGAGAATTTTCTTTTTCTTTCTTCCTTTTTTTTTCCCCTCCAATTTGCTTCTTTTAATGCTGCAAGTTGCTTAGAGGTTTGGTATTTCCAGACTAAGATAAACTATTTACCTTGCATGAAGTCTTTAAATTTTATGCATGGAACAACTCTAAACAATATAAACCAAATTCCTTTGGGCTGAATCCTGGTATCTTCCTCAAGTTTAAGGGCACCTCTCCACAGAAAACACTGAAATTGTTGCCTTTCTTAAACTAAAATGTCGTGAATAGGATTATTTTCACTAAAGCTTCTACTAGCATCACCAACAAGGTTATCTCTTTCTCTCAGACAGCATCTCTAATTTTAAGGAAGAAATCATAAACCAAAAAACAGACAACCAAACCTGTTCTCAAATTCTTTATATTCAAGTGCTATATATTATACATATTAACTACCAGTCAGTAAAAAAATGCCTTATTTTTAATTCAAATCATTTCCATAATTGCTTTACACAATAAATTTTGGTTCATGTCATATATCATTAGCTAGAAACTTTTAATAGTCATGCAGAACCCACCTGGAGTACTGTGTGCAGTTCTGGAGCCCTCAGCACAGGAAGGACATGGAACTGTTGGAGAGGGTCCAGAGGAGGCCATGAAGATGATCGGAGGGCTGGCTGCAGCAGCTCTGCTATGAGGACAGGCTACAAGATTTGGGGTTCTGCAGCCTGGAGAAGAGAAGCCTTCCAGGAGACCTGATAGTAGCCTTCCAGTATCTGAAGGGGGCCTACAGGAAGGCTGGGAAGGGACTATTTACAAGGTCTTGCAATGACAAGACAAGGGACAATCGTTTTAAGCTGGCAGAGGGAAGATTTAGACTGGATGTTAGGAGGAAGTTGTTTGCAGTGAAGGTGGTGAGGCACTGGCACAGGTTGCCCAGGGAGGTTGTGGCTGCTCCCTCCCTGGAGGTGATCAAGGCCAGGTTGGATGAGGCCTCGAGTAATCTGTCCTAGTGGGAGGTGTCCCTGCCTATGGCAGGGGGTTGGAACTAGATGATCCTTGAGGTCCCTTCCAACCTTACCATTCTATGAATCTATGATTCCATATACACTGCTGAAACACGGACAATGGAATGGGTCGGTAAGAACCTTTTTTTTTTATGTCCATACAGCAGCTTTGTGCTGAATTGGTAGAGCACTTCTAATTCATCTCCAGAGTTAAGACATGTAAAAGGAAATAAATTAGCCCCTTACCTTTGTGTGTGTGGTTGATAACCTGAAGGACACCTACAATGAATAACTTGGCCAACTTTAGGTGACTGGCCGCTGGTTGTCACTGTTGCTCCACAAAACAGAAACTGAAGATTCAAACTTTCAAAAGTAGTCCTTGCAGCTCAAAGCTGCAGACTTTTGGTTGAACTCTTTACACGGCCTAAGGTAAAGACATTTGTTGAATTTTAATACCATTTTAAGCTGGATTGGTGTGTATGAAAAGGGGCGCTTGTCAAAGACAAAGCAATCAGGTAATTGGAAGCTGTGTAGCACTATGACAAAAAACACAGCAGGGCTGAATACACACAGAAGAAAATTTAACTGAAGTGCAAAAGGAAAATAAACAAATCACATTTTAATTACAACTTGTTAATTCTCTTCTAAAGTCCAATATGAAATTTAAAGATATTACTTTATAGTGACTTAAAACCCAATCACTAAAAAGTCAACTCTAAATACAACACTACTCACTCCAAGTAGTTCTCGCTTTATAGTCGTAGTTTCTATTTATCATCTCTGTATATTGTGGAAGCTGAACTTCAACTATGCAGCCCTCAGTGCTTCTCCAAGTAGGGTCAGTGGGAAATTTGCTTACATTCAAATATCCACAGATTCCAGCTAGTAACACAAACCCAGTGGTGCTACCCACAGTAGCAAGCAGCCAATATAGTTTGCAGGAGCAATTTGTATGCTTTGTATTGCACCAGGGGAGCCCCAGGCTGGATGCTAGGAAATATTTCTTCACAGAGCGAGTTGTCAGACTTTGGAATGGCCTGCTGAGGGCAGTGGTGGAGTCATCACCCCTGGAGGTATTTAAGTAGCATGTGTACATAACGCTTAGGAACATGGTTCAGTGTTGACCCTTCAGTGCTGGATTGAGGGATGGGCTGGATGATCTTTGAGACATCTTCCAACCAGGTGTATTCTGTGGTACTGTAACTGCCACAGAATCAGACTAAGCTAACTGTGAATCTGATCTTCCACTCGCTGTCTAAATTCTTCTGGATGATTTTTCTCCTGCAGAGAAAGAGATGTCCAGTTATTTAAATGGAAAATATTAACTTTATAGTCAGTAGGATAAGCTTGCAGGGATTCTTTGCATTATGTCCCACTTCATAATGCTAAGAATTATATTCTGTTTCCAGGGCAAGAGTGTTTCACTACAGAAATGCCTGAATTTCACAACAATTTGCTTTGTATTTTTACTTTAATGCACAAAAATGTACATAACCCCAAAACCCCATTGCCCTCCAAAACCCCCAAACAAACAAAAAGACAAGCCCAAAACATAAGAAAAAAAAAACCATTTAGAAGTCAGGATTCTAGGTTGTCTCTCATGGGTCTCTCTGTTTAATTAGAAAGAAAATTTGAATACAACATTTGACCAAAAGTAAAGAGCATTTATTAACACTCACCCCTCTAAATAGCACTGCCTGCTTAAATAGGATGAATATATGTTTCTCTGTGGTAAGTTTATATTTAATTTGAGTAACCAGTTAAAAGATAACCAGTAGTTATTGTGGTGGAGGGCCTAAATTATACCTGAATGCCCATCTTGCTCCGCCTCCGCCTCCCTTCTCCCCTTCTTCCTGGGTGGAAAGAGTGCGAAGGCAGACAAAAGCCTTGGTGCCTTCCAGTCTGCCATAGAACTCCATATTTGGAGTCACCATATACCCTGCTTCGTTTACCAGTAAACAAAGATCAAGGTGCTGGGCTCATGCATCTCCCTTTTTTTGGTGAGGTGACTTGGGATTGGTTGCTATTGGTCAAAACCCCCGGTCAAAACCCTATAAACCCAAACCAATTCATTTTGTGCGCTGCTTCTACGGTTATTATTTCACCTGCTACCTGTTGGCATTGCTCGGCATCACAAAGCGGGGAACTTGCCTTTTCCCCAGTCCGTTTGATGCTGACCGAGCTCAGGAAACAGCCCCGAGGCAAATCTGCGACACCTCAACTTGCTGAGCCCTAACCCGAGCCTCGCAAACGACCGGACCGCTCCAGCCCAGGGGCTGACCGCTCCGAAAGCCTACTAAGAGCCACGAAGGATTCATCTTGCTTGCAGGATCTCCTAAACAAACGCGTCCCGTCGGAGCCACACAAGCGGGGAACTTGCCTTTTCCCCAGTCCGTTTGATGCTGACCGAGCTCAGGAAACAGCCCCGAGGCAAATCTGCGACACCTCAACTTGCCGAGCCCTAACCCGAGCCTCGCAAACGACCGGACCGCTCCAGCCCAGGGGCTGACCGCTCCGAAAGCCTACTAAGAGCCACGAAGGATTCATCTTGCTTGCAGGATCTCCTAAACAAACGCGTCCCGTCGGAGCCACACCAGCGGCGAAACCACACTGCATCATTGCCGTGTGAAAACCTCAGCAAGTTTGCAGATGACACCAAGCTGTGTGGCACAGTTGACTTGCTAGAGGGCAGGGATGCCATCCAGAGGGACCTGGACAGGCTGGAGAGGTGGGCCCAGGCCAACCTCATGAAATTCAATAAGGCCAAGTGTAAGGTCCTGCACCTGGGTAGGCACAATCCCAAGCACAAATACAGGCTGGGTGGTGAATGGCTGGAGAGCAGCCCTGAGGAAAAGGACCTTGGAGTCTGGGTTGATGAAAAGCTCAACATGAGCCTGCAGTGTGCACATGCAGCCCAGACAGCCAACCGAGTCCTAGGCTGCATCAAGAGAAACGTGGCCAGCAGGGCAAGGGAGGTGATTCTGCCCCTTTACTCTGCTCTCCTCAGACCCCACCTGGAGTACTGTATGCAGTTCTGGAACCCTCAGCACAGGAAGGACATGGAAGTGTTGGAGCGGGTCCAGAGGAGGGCCACAAAGATGATCAGAGGGCTGGAGCAGNGGTTGTAGATGCTCCCTCCCTGGATGTGTTCAAGGCCAGATTGGATGAGGCCTTGAGTGAGCTGTACTAGTGGGAGGTGTCCCTGCCTATGGCAAGGGGTTGGAACTACATGATCCTTGAGGTCCCTTCCAACCTTACCATTCTATGATTCTATGATTCTATGATTCTATGATTCTATGAAAAGCCTCACGTGGCAGGGACTGTGTCTTTCCTCATTTTGGTTTCCATCTATGCTTTCAAGTTATTAATTCTGGGACTCCAATAAGTGAGTAAATTCTCTTATCTGAAGTTCGGGAAAGTTTTTATTTAGTCTTAAGGCAGCAGTCTATGCTGCAGGACTTTCTAGCTGTTCATTTTTCTAAACATCTCTTAAAATCATTTAAATTAATTTTATTAAATATATATACATTCTGCAAAGGTAGTTTTACCAACCGCATATAAGAATCTGTGCTTGAATTGTAAATAAGTTGGCAAATTTTCTTTGTTTAATAAAAATATCTAATTTTTTTTTATTAGCCTTGTTACAATTCATTAACAACCCGGATTCAACCCCTCCTTAACAGTTATATAACTAATATATCAAATAGGAGTATTTCCAATGTTGTCCAGTAACACATATCTTCAGATAGCTCTTCCACGTAGGTCATTCTTCTTACTTTTTTCATTTTTCTCTTACTTACACTATTTTTATTTGCTATTTATTCATATGCATTCTTAAACACAAACCCATATTTATATTTTTTAAGTAATCTGTATCAATTTCCTTCACAAACAATGCATTTCTGTGAGTCCAGACAATGACTTCAGTGTCCGTTATTTCAGCTTCGACTGACCAGCACCAATTAACTGCACAAAATCTCCCAAGATCTCAGTGTTAAAATGTGATTTCTTAGAGTTTAAAAGGTCACAGAGCACAAAAACAATTAAAAAACCAGAAGGTGCAAAACACATCTGGTACATGATTGTAGTGGAGGGGTAATTAATTAATGAGACATGATAGTTTTCAAAGATAAATATTGTTTATTAATATTCAATATTCAGAACTCTCGACACTCCGATCACTAATTTTAATAACGATCAATTCTTTGCATAGCTGTCCCAGGTTGGGAACTGTAGGGTTTAAAAAGTCCTCTAGGGACTGGAAGATTGTTATTCAACCCCATGATTCTGCTATCTCTTTATAAACTCACAGCAAGGCCAGCTTGTGCTCCTTTCCTCCCCCTCCGGCCTTGTGCCAGAGAGGAGCTGCGTTACCGGGACAAACGTGTAAGGATAGGCCTGGTTTGGGGCCTCCAGAGGCTGTGCTTAGGCCTCTTGGATGGCAGAGGCATGTGAGGGAGGATTGGAGCACTGGGGATGATAGTTTTCATTTTGGGTTGGGGGAAAATTCAGAGGGTTCACTTATGGATTCTGTGTCTGCCTTGTAATTTCTGTCTGTAACTCTCTCCAAATATAATTCTGGTTTTTTTCCAATTCATTTGAGAGCTTCACTGTGTCAACTCTTTAAACCCATGACAATAGGTCATGGAAACTTTATATACAGGTAATAAGAGGATCTAGAAATCATTAGTAGTAATATACAACAGTAATTGAACTCCATTGAACTGGAAGAGAAGGTTGCTGCTTGCGGTCAATACTCCGCTTACCCACCAGATGGACTCAAGGACCTCCTTTCTGCTAATGGCAGAAGGCAATGGTGAGTTACAAGAGGCTTTAACTATTTACTCACAAAAAATTATCTCCTGCCTGGCAGAGCTGGCTACAGCTTCAGACAGTACCCAAACGCTTTCAGGGAATTCTGTTACTGTCTTGACAGCTGCTAAGACTTCTGATTCTTCCCAGGCTTCTGGGTGCAGGGGAAAGGAGACAGACAATCTCTGACCTGGTCCTGATCTCTCTGGATGCTCTGTGTATCTCCAGGACTTTCTGTCTTTGGAGGAGGCTTTCGGGTGCAGGCAGGATGGCTTGCCATGTGCAGTCTTGGCATGATGTCGCGCTAGTTGTGCAGGCCCATCGCATGGAGGCATTGAGAGCCTGTTCCTGGTAGAATCTTGAAAGGCAATTTCCAGGCAGGTCAGGATACAATAAGGCAATAAGCAAGCATGGATACAAGAGCAGAGCACGCTGTGTCACCTGCTCATCCCCTTTTATCAATACAACCTGAGACTAATGGGGCTTTGGACACAGAATAGCCAATCAGAATGACAGTTAGCCAAGACTGACCATATTAGGTGAAGCCATAGGCTTGCTGTACCCTTTTTAGGATAGAACACAGCCTTACACAAGGCATACACAAGCTGAGCCTGTGTACCTTTTTTACCACAGGATGCAAAGAAGTCTGGGTGAGCCACAGACCTTATACTCAGTGGCTCCAGGTTCTTTGTCCTCTTTCCCATGGTTGCTTCTCCCCAAAACAGGAGGAGGGAGAGCAGAAAAACATGTCTGGGCAAGCCAGGACACGTATAAGCCTATTTTGACCTGCTTAGGCCTAGCACAACAATGCTATAATTCCCACAATGACTGAGAAGAAAAAGACTAAGAAAGATAGTGACTACGACCTCTATCCCATCATGTACCAATTTCTGCTATAAGACAAAATGTCAGTTGCAGTTTGTCACAGGAGCAGGGCTCCCCAGGCATTTCAGTGGTGGTATATGAATTATTGGCTTGTTGAAAGGAAACATTTGAGTATATAGCATTGTGGAAGAATGCATCAACAGAAGCATGGCCTGTAGGGCAAGGGAGGGGATTCTGCCACTTTACTCTGCTCTCGTCAGACCCCACCTGGAGTCCTGTGTGCAGTTCTGGAACCCTCAGCACAGGAAGGACATGGAGGTGTTGGAGCGGGTCCAGAGGAGGCCACAAAGATGATCAGAGGGCTGGAGCAGCTCTGCTATGAGGACAGGTTGAGGGAGTTGGGGCTCTTCAGCCTGGAGAAGAGAAGGCTTCGAGGGGACCTGATAATAGCCTTCCAGTATCTGAAGGGGGCCTACAGGAAGGCTGTGTAGGGATTATTTACAAGGTCTTGTAATGACAGGACAAGGGGCAATGGGTTTAAACTGGCAGAGGGGAGATTTAGACTGGATGTTAGGGTGGTGAGGCACTGGCACAGGTTGCCCACAGAGTTTGTGGCTGCTTCCTCCCTGGAAGTGTTCAATGCCAGGTTGGATGAGGCCTTGAGTGACCTGTACTAGTGGGAGGTGTCCCTGCCTATGGTAGGGAGTTGGGAATAGATGATCCTTGAGGTCCCTTCCAACCTTACCATTCTATGATTCTATGATTAAGAATTTTTCTGTTCATTTAAGAGGAGTTAATTATCTGCCCAGCATACAGGACAGGGGATTCTTTTCTATCATTCTCTGCTGTACCCTGCCTCTGTGATTTGTAGTGCTTCGTTCCTGTTACTTCCAAATCACAAAATGGTTGGTGAAGCTGCAGAGCTGCAGTATCAAATTTTTCTGGGGCTTTCAAATGTGTCTGAGTACCCAGCTGAGTATATTGAGAAGATTGTTCAATTACTGCAGTGATCTTAGAATCTTCATTCCTTAAATTAAAAAAAAAAAAAAAAAAAAAAAAAAAAACCCTTTGAGTCAGTGTGCAAACCTGCAGCAGTGAGGCTTTGCAAAAAGACACAGCACACNACAATAATAGGGGCAAAATTACATCAACCTCAGAAAGCTATTTTAAAATCCTTTGTGAAGTATGTGAATTACAGGTTATTCAGAACCTGATTACGTTTCACTGCATTCAGTAGTAGTTAGCTTTCTTCTGACACTATGGGGTTTCTAAAAATGTCCTCTTCTGTGTGCAGTTAGGGACACTGAATTTCTATAATCAGTCTTTTTATCATAATACTTTCAGACAGGAAGAAGCTACTGCATATAGACGAACCAGCTTTAATATGTTTGTTTGGAGGGAGTCTCAGTAGGAGGTTGTAAACACCTTGTCCAATAGATCCCTGAGGAGAATGTACATCAAAACCAAGCTGTGACATCAAATTGAGGGATAAATCCACACTGAGGCAAATTTCAGTGCTGCAGAACTCCTTCCCAATAGGAAAGTGATGAAGGGTCGTAAAGTCCAGTCAGGCTCCAAGTCTTGATGCTAGGCTGCCTGTTTTGGGACAATGCAAAGGAATTTGCTGTCCAGATACCAAATTAGATGTCCTTGAGGTAAAGGGGCTGCTCTGTATCATATTACTGTGCGTATATAGACACTTTAAATGGTCAGTTTTAAGGATTTCAGTCACATGAATAAGATGAATCTGTGTTTAGGGGTTTGAATTTACTTTTTACCCTTTTCAAAAGAATATTGGGGGAGGGGAGAATGCCCCTGGAACACTAAGTGCTACTTTAGCTTAGACTGTACTTTCTTTGACATATATGTCCAGGGATACACAGACCTTGATTTTATTAAATGTCCCTACTGATATCCAGAGGCTAATTAATGATCATTTCTTTTTGTTTTCAGATCTGATTTTAAAGGAAAAATTATCAAATCTTAAACTCTGTTTCGGTGATGCTATTAAGCAAATGCTTGGCTATTTCACTCTACCAGGAGCAGAGCTACACAACTGATATATCAAAACCGAAACCCAGATTGCAATTCAAAGGTGAGGCCAAAGTGAGCACAAAACCTTTTCCTAATAGGATTTTTTAAAAAGAACTCCTGTTTTAAAAGAACTCTTCAAAAATTATAGGTATCAGATAACAATTCCTGTTCAGAAACAAATCTACAGCCAAAATTAACCATTAAAAACAGCTAATTGGAGTATTTTAATGAGAGAAATTAGATCACAGTATCACAGTATCACACAGTATCACCAAGGTTGGAAGAGACCTCAAAGATCATCAAGTCCAACCCGTTACCACAGACTTCAAGACTAGACCATGGTACCAAGTGCCACGTCCAAACCCACCTTGAAAACCTCCAGGGATGGGGACTCCACCACCTCCCTGGGCAGCCCATTCCAGCAGTCAATGACTCTCTCAGTCAAGAACTTTCTCCTCACCTCCAGCCTAAACTTCCCCTGATGTAGCTTGAGACTGTGTCTTCTTATTCTGTCACTAGTTGCCTGAGAGAAGAAGGTAACCTCCCCCTGACTACAACCACCCTTCAGGTAGTTGTAGACAGCAAGAAGGTCCACCCTGAGCCTCCTGCTGTCCAAGCCTAACAATCTCAGCTCCCTCAGCCTCTCTTCTTAGCACTTGTGCTCGAGGCCTCTCCCCAGCCTCGTTACCCTTCTCTGGACACGCTCAAGCACCTCAATGTCCTTCTTAAATTGAGGGACCCAGAACTGGACACAGGACTCAAGGTGTGGCCTAAGCAGTGCAGAGTCCAGGGGGAGAATGACCTCCCTGCTCCTGCTGGCCACACATTTCCTGATGCAGGCCAGGATGCCATTGGCCTTCTTGGCCACCTGGGCACACTGCTGGCTCACGTTTAAGCGAGTGTCAATCAGCACCCCCNTCAGCCCCCAGCTTGGTGTCAGCTGCAGACTTGCTGGTGACTGACTCGATGCCCTCGTCCAGATCATCACTGAAGATGTTCCAGAGGATGGGGCCCAGCACTGATCCCTGGGGCACACCGCTAGTGCCCAGCCTCCAGCTGGATGTGGCACCATTCACCACCACTCTCTGGGCTCGGCCCTCCAGCCAGTTCCTAACCCGGCACAGAATGTTGGCATCCAAGCCAGCAGCTGACAGCTTAGCCAGCAGTTTGCTGTGGGGGACAGTGTCAAAGGCCCTGCTGAAGTCCAGGCAGACCACATCCACAGGCCTCCCCACATCCACCAGGCAGGTCACCTGATCATAGAAGGAGATCAGGTTGGAGAGGCAGGATCTGCCCTGCCTGAATCCATGTCGGCTGGACCTGAGCCCTTGGCCATCCCTCATTCATTGTAAAATAAAAAAAAAAATAATGAGGAAGTCTATATTGTTCATTGTTTTGCTCAAAGGGATAAAAAACCAAAAAGTAAGCAATTTGTCCCACTCTGTTCTGGGACACTGCTTCTATTCACTACTTCTTCACTTCACTCTAATCTCTCCACTGCCTAATAATAAGCTTTGCTGGCTGGCTGCTTTGGTTTTCTGTCTGGGAAGGGAGAGGGAGAGATAAGCTTTGAGCCACTCCTAGGCAGTTTCATTGTCCAGGAGGGAGTTTGGATTTTCTGTATTATTTCTAAATAGTGTACAGCTGTAAATACTTGTAAATATACTGCGTATATGTGCTTCTCAATTTAGCTTTGCTGTAAATATAGCTTTATCTTACTTCCAAGGGGCCTCAGCTGGTCTGGTAAATTTCAGTAGTGAGGGGGGAGAGTTCCTAGCCCACTACACCATCCTCAGCCGAAACATGCATCAGCACTTTGCATACTGTTATATAAAGTGATAAAGTAAGACTCCCATGATCCTAAGTGTACTGGTCTTGCACCCATTTCTTCAGGTGCATGCCATCACTTCTCACAACAACAGAATATGCTGCATTTTCAGACATTTTCCTGTTTGCACGTTTCTGCACTCTGAGCTCAAACAGAATGAAAGGACAAGGAGAATTTCTAAACTTTCCCTTGGCTTCTGGCAGATTGACTTACAGATCCTACAAAAAGGATAAAAATATCCTCCCATGGTGGTTCTTTGTGTTTCTTTTCTCTCTAAAACCTAGACTTTCAAGAAATCATCTTACTATTGAGGGTGATTAGATACTCTCACATTGCTACTACAACAATTCCTCTGCATAATGTTGAGTTGAAAAAGAAAGAACCTTTCACCTTTATCTCTAGATGTTAGAGAAGGAAGATGAAAAGAAGAAAAAAAAAAAAGGAGGGGAAAAAAAAAAAAAAAAGAACTGATTGATTCTTCTGTTAATTTTGCTTATCCAGGGCCTGCCAGCCAGCCAGTACCACTACCAGCTTCTTAAAAGCATTTGACCTGAGGAGAAAACACTTTTCATACTTTTCAGTCATCTTACTGAATGGTATCTGGAGTCCAAATAGAATGAGTTGAGCAACCAAAATACAAGTGAAGAAATCAGTGCAGCAGAAGAGCTAAGGAAGGCAATAAGTAGTGATGGAGTAAGAGACTGCCTAGTACAAAGAGAGGCATATGTTTCAACCAGGCAGGAATGACTTCTTAAATGGGACTAATCAGTTAAGCTATCAATTACAGATTACACCTGACTGCAGCCACTAATGAGAAGAAACAAAGTGTCTTTATGAGTTATCAATGTATAGTGATTCATTTTCCATGCAAAAAAGTTCGACACATGGTCCCAAAGAGCACAAGAGGGAATGAAAGAGAAACAGACTGTATATAGAAGTGGGATTGTACAAAAACAGGGATGTAAAAGAGGTAGAAGAGATACTGTTGTCTAGCAGCCACTTGCATCTCTCATTATGAGCTTACTGTTATTTCTGAATGATCTTTTCTTTTGCACGTTGAGAATGTTTCCCCTTCGAGTGCAACGGAACCACCACTGTGAACTTCTTGGGGAGAAATAAATAATCAAAGAGGGCCAGGAAACAGCACAGACAGTGCCAGCTAGGTTCAACTATAAGCAGCAGGAGACATTACCTCTCTTAACAATTTCTAGATTTGGCACCTTAATATTTTGCTGTAAATCAGGGATTTCTGAGCTGCAATGGCTAAATGACATCAGACATTCAATCACACTTTCCAGCAAATCCACTAGATGCATTTATCTTAAACAAGGACACATAGTCAAAACAGATAGTCATACACCTGCCTTTGCTGTTTTCCAAACCCAGCTGTTCCCCAAGATTCTTCCTTCTTTATTTATAAGGTATACTGAAACATGAATGAAAATAACAGTTTTAGAGAATATTTTATGATTTCACTCCAGTGACATTCATTGGAACTTGTAATTGCTACTCATTTGGGGATTGGTTTGCTGCTTTTCTTCCCTTGTTTGCCATGAAATAGCAGATACACTCAACTATCATTTTGAACACTCATAAGAGATAACATTTGTCTTACTATTTCCCTAATTTTTCAAATGTTTTTATGTTTTATAGGCATAATTGACATAAAAATATTTTAGAAGAACAAAGGAAGATAAAGATCTAATTGTGAGGTGTTTTTTCAGGACCTTACCAGATTGCATTGAGACATCACAGTACTTCTGATATCTGGAGTACTGTGTGCAGTTCTGGAGCCCCCAGCACAGGAAGGACATTGAACTGTTGGACCGAGTCCAAAGGAGGCCACAAAGATGATTAGAGGGCTGGAGCAGCTCTCCTATGAGGACAGGCTACAAGAGCTGGGGCTCTGCAGCCTGGAGAAGAGAAGGCTTCGAGGGGACCTGATAGTAGCCTTCCAGTATCTGAAGGGGGCCTACAGGAAGGCTGGGGAGGGACTATTGACAAGGTCTTGCAATGAGAGGACAAGGGGCAATGGGTTTGAACTGGCAGAGGGGACATTTAAACTGAATGTTAGGAGGAAGTTGTTTGCAGTGAGGGTGGTGAGACACTGGCACAGGTTGCCCAGGGAGGTTGTGGCTGCTCCCTACCTGGAGGTGTTCAAGGCCAGGTTGGAGGAGGCCGTGAGTGAGCTGTACTAGTGGGAGGTGACCCTGCCTATGCAGGGGGTTGGAACTAGATGATCCTTGAGGTCCCTTCAACCTTACCATTCTATGATTCTGTGATTGTCTATGAAGGTTGTATTAAGCAGCATTTACCAGCATTTAGCTGAGTAAAAAGAACCCTGAGACAACATACTACTTCTGTGCCTGCTTATGTACCAGCTGAGATTTGTACTTCTGTATTGTCACAAATAATTCCCATCCACGTGGGATTAACTTTGAAAGAAAATCCAGGGGCACCAAGCCCAGAGTGCCAGAAGTAAAAAGAATTTCTTAAGCACTCATAGTAGAAATTCAGTCTGCAGTCCCACTATTAAGAGTTCTTTGTGGATGAATGTACCTTAAACTTATGCCTCTTTGACACTCATAAGGTACAAAGGCATCCAAAAACTTTGCATTATACAAAAGTTGCATCATTCTGATTGAATTGCAAGCTTGGTTTAAAATAGCATTTATCCACAATTATATTATGCTGTACAAGAAAATAATAAATAAATTCTGAAAGACTAAAAAATATTATTGGATGAGGAGAGTAGAATTTACTAACCAGATCTCATGTCCAAGAAATAAAGTAATATAAAAATGTAAAGTCATTTCAGCACACAAAAGGAATAAAAAAGAGAGGAGAGTGAGTGAAATTCAACACAGTAGTTATACATTACCTAACTGAGAGGAAATTGGAATCCAATACTTCAATTATTCTTTATCACTCCATCTAGACTCACAAGGAGTGTTTTTGCTTGAAATATTTTTTCATGGCCTTATTTAAAAACAGCATTGCCCAGGGAACAGGAGACTTGGTCTGGAAGCTGGTCATGGTGTTTCAACCTTTCTCTGGTGTACAGCCTTGCCAAGTCACTGCACCTTGCAGCACTTTTGGCTTCAAACACCTTTTTCTCTGTCATGTAGAAAAACAGCTCTTCAGACATACAGCACTTAAGAGCTATTACCAACAAAAGACCAGACACCAGTCTCAGCTTCTTTTTCTAGGTGCTGCAATAAACTTAAAACCAAAAAAAAAGCAAACAAACAAACAAACAAACAATTATTTTTCCAATTGTCCATCTCTGCTCTGGGGAGTTGCAATTAGGATTTGAGATTTAAAAAAAAAATCCAACCAGTCTAAGTGAAACCTTCCAGTTATTCATGTTTGTGATCCTAAGCAAAACCTTCCAGTGATTCATCTTTGTCATCCTATCGATACATAGTTTATTGTAGAAGTGAATTATATAAACTCGCACTTTTGTTTCCCTGATGATGTTTTAAAAGTGACTAACACTGAAACAGCAGAATTAATGTAAAACATTAACCCTCCAGAAGTACTGGTGGAAGGAATTCAGGAAGGAAGGAATTCAGGAAGGAATTCAGGAAGGAAGGAAGGAAGGAAAAGAAAAAAGAAAGAAAGAAAGAAAGAAAGAAAGAAAGAAAGAAAGAAAGAAAGAAAGAAAGAAAGAAAGAAAGAAAGAAAGAAAGAAAGAAAGAAAGAAAGGAAGGAAGAAAGGAAGAAAGAAAGGAAGAAAAACAAAGAAGAAAGAAAAACAAAGAAGAAAGAAAGAAAGAAAGAAAGAAAGAAAGAAAGAAAGAAAGAAAGAAAGAAAGAAAGAAAGAAAGAAAGAAAGAAAGAAAAAGAAGAAAGAAAGAAGGAACAAGAGAAAGAGAAAGAGAGGAAAGAAAGAAAGAAAGAAAGAAAGAAAGAAAGAAAGAAAGAAAGAAAGAAAGAAAGAAAGAAAGAAAGAAAG
>VWZE01005339.1:84598-97074 GCA_013396675.1 Eubucco bourcierii
AGAGAGGAAGAGAGAAAGAAAGGAGGGAAAGAAAAAAAGAAAGAAAGAAAGAAAGAAAGAAAGAAAGAAAGAACAAAAGAAAGAATGATAGAGAAAGAAAGAAAAAGAAAGAAAGAAAGAGAGAAGAGGGAAAGAGAGAATGAAAGGAAGAGGGAAAGAGAGAAAGAGGGAAAGAAAGAAAGAAGGAAAGAAAGAAAGAAAGAAGGAAAGAAAGAAAGAAAGAAAGAAAGAAAGAAAGAAAGAAAGAAAGAAAGAAAGAAAGAAAGAAAGAAAGAAAGAAAGAAAGAAAGAAAGAGAGAAAGGAAGAGGGAAAGTGAGAACAAAAGGAAAAAAGGAAGAGGGAAAGAGAAAGAAAGGAAAGAAGGAAGGAAGGAAGGAAGGAAAGAAAGAAAGAAAGAAAGATAGATAAGTAACCAGCACATGATGTATTACACAAGCATCACAGTGATGTACCTTACTATGCAAAAAGATATGTACCAGAAACCGCTAGAGAAAAATGTAACCCACCTACTTTCTCAGATGGAACTTGTAAGGTTTTTGCTAAAAAGCAGAAGCCAGATTTAGTGGCAAGTATCTGAAAATATGCACAGCTCTGATAAGAAAGGACTTATCTCATAAATATTCATTAAAAATTACCTTTTCTGGATCATGAATTTTTCAAGCAGACACTGGTTTGCACTCTACAAGGAACAAAACTCGGCCCATGGTAGAATGTCTCCATTTTCTGAGGAAAAAAATATTTGTTTCTTCTGGGTAGGCACCTACTTTGTACACTACGTGGAGTCCTGTGTCAATTACCTTTGCAATCCAAGCATTCAAGCATTAATATTAAAGCCAAATTACAGCCTTTACATTCTGAAGTGCTACTTTCTTGTTTTCTTGAAAAACTGATTGTGAGGCAAGACAATGATTTGTATTGTAAACAATTTTCTGAACTCGAATCCCCATTCCTCACACAACTTTCAGTTCAAACTAGACTGTGGTACTTGATAATCTTAAAACACTTTATTAACATCACCTGAGCTAAGAAGACTGGAACTTGTTTGTAGGTCTTCTCAAGATGCTTTGTCCTGCTGGCTGTCTGGAAACTGGAGACTGCCTTTGCATAAAACATGTGGCTTATTCACTGCTATCATTCCCTGGAGAGACAGATATGGTTGCTGCAACAGCTGAAACCCATGTGTGCTGTGCTGAAAAAAATCCTTACTGGGTAAACTTTCTCCCTAAGGTGTATTTCACCTTTCAATCTAACTTTTGCTAGTTGCCACTACAGAGTTGTGATTCCGATGTTAAGCAACCTTAGATTTTAAACTGTCATTAAAATATTGGCAACTTCAGCTTTTTACTGATCACCTTTACCCTAATATCTACCTGATGTACAGACAAATCATGTTGCAGACAGAAACAACAGACTTTATAACTCAACTCCGTATACAAAGCAGTGTAAGAAGTGCACTCAGAAATGGAGAATTATCCTGTACAACACTAATTAAACCTTGTCAGTAGAATCCATAGAATCATAGAATGGTAAGGTTGGAAGGGACCTCAAGGATCATCTAGTTCCAATCCCCTGCCATAGGCAGGGACACCTCCCACTAGTACAGCTCACTCAAGGCCTCCTCCAACCTGGCCTTGAACACCTCCAGGGAGGGAGCAGCCACAACCTCCCTGGGCAACCTGTTCCAGTGCCTCACCACCCTTACTGTAAAGAACTTCCTCCTAACATCCAGTTTCAATATCCCCTCTTCTATTTTAAACCCACTGCCCTTGTCCTGTTATTACAAGACCTTGTCAATAGTCTCTCCACAGCCTTCCTGTAGGCCCCCCCTTTAGAATGCTAGTATAAGGTCTCCTGGAAACCTTCTCTTCTCCAGGCTAAATAGCCCCAAATCTTGTAGCCTGTCCTCATAGCAGAGCTACTGCAGCCCCCTGAGCATCTTCATGGCCTCCTCTGGACTCGGTCCAACAGCTCAATGTCCTTCCTGTGCTGGGGGCTCCAGAACTGTACACAGTATTCCAGAGAGAGAAAGAAGAGAGGATCATCACTCTTTGGGAGGCTTTGCCATATAAGTATCATAATAATTTTTCCTTGCAATCTCATGACTTTAGGGTTATTTGAAGGGAAATGATAGATGCCCTTGTATTATTTCTCTTGGTCATAGGAATCTGTGTAGCAGATGTGTTAAGCAAAAGATGCAGGTAATTCTTTTTTCAGATGCTCTGTTCAACTCTTCCAGCTTCCACTCCAGCATCCCAGCAGACAAACCTTGTCCATGAAGATCTAAATTTAACAGAACTGTATCAAACAGGGGGAAAATTGGGAGGCTGGAAGCTTAAGATTTTGTCAGGCTTTCATAAAATTCAGCTTACCACATTGTTCTCAACAGAGATAATTTAAGCAAAATTGCTGGATTCATTGCTTATGATGAACATAAAGTCATCCTGATGCAGAAACACAATGGAGAATACTATCAGGGTTTAAGCTGAGTATTCAGACAGCTTCAGCAATGGAAAAATTAGATGTGAAGAAAAATAATTATATCTCCACTAGCTTCCAAGGGACAGGCATCTTGCTGCATCAGTATACTAAAGCCTACACATAGTAATAGCTACATTCTAGCAAATGCTTGAAAATATCCAGCATGGAAGGAGATTTTTAGAAGCTTTAATTTTTCTTAATTAACACTTTGTTTCTTTAATTTGTCTATGACAGAGAAAAGAAAACAAATATATGTACACTTGGACTACCAAAGTAGATTGGTTGCTTTGGAATAAAAGACAAAAATCTGTCAAAGGCTTTGATTACTTTTTATATTTCAGTGCTTAGGTGCAGAGAAAGAGAAAGGAAATGAAACAAACTGGTTGCCAAAGATTCAATAGGTGGCAAATAATATATGCTCCCCCTTTCAAATACAAGGTACATATGCAGGTATAGTCTATTCATTATGGACAACAGAATTTCTATTTGCCTATTTCAAATGGAATCCAAATGCACCAAGCATAGCAAGAATACTGAGAGCAAAGAGTGCTTAATATTCTAGCCCAGCTCACTGCAAAAAAAAAAGGCACTGAATTGACAGAGCAGTGTTCTGTAGAGCAACATGATGTGTCTGCTTTAAATGGAGAATAATGGATTTAAGTTTAGTGCAGAACTAAAGGGCTCAATTGCTATTCATGAATTCTGAAATGTTCTACTACAGAAACTCCTTTTGCATGAAATGTTCATCAGAATCAATGTGTGGAACTACAAAAAGTAAACCTTGCCCCCTCATACAACACGGTACTTACCTAGATTTGTGCATTTAGGAGGAGCATTGTTGTGGCATTTATCTGAAACCACCTAGAATACAGAACAAACCATTTAAATATGCCTCAGATGGTTGTTGTAGGGAAATCTGCTCCTCTAGTACCATTATCTGCTGCCTTTAGATAACCATTTTACCATTTGCCCTAGCCTAAGATGGGCCTGTGCTTCAGGAAAATTATTTCCATAAGGTTTGAAGGCAGCTTTTAGGCCAGAAAAATGAGAAAGCTAATTTGAAAGGTTCCTCTAACACAGCTGCAGGTTTTGATAGAAATTGTGGTAATGTTGAAACTGCAGAAGCTCCATGAATTGCTTTTTGTTATTTATTTAATTATTCCAAATCGTGGTTCTCAGAATCATAGAATCATAGAATGGTAAGGTTGGAAGGGACCTCAAGGATCATCTAGTTCCACACCCCTGCCATAGGCAGGGACACCTCCCACAAGTACAGCTCACTCAAGGCCTCATCCAACCTGGCCTTGAACACCTCCAGGGAGGGAGCAGCCACAACCTCCCTGGGCAACCTGTGCCAGTGTCTCACCACCCTCACTGGAAAGAACTTCCTCCTGACATCCAGTCTAAATCTTCCCTCTGCCAGTTCAAACCCATTGCCCCTTGTCCTGTCATTGCAAGACCTTGTCAATAGTCCCTCCCCAGCCTTCCTGTAGGTCCCCTTCAGATACTGGAAGGCTACTATCAGGTCTCCTGGAATCCTTCTCTTCTCCAGGCTGCAGAGCCCCAACTCTCTCAGTCTGTCCTCATAGCAGAGATACTCCAGCCCTCTGGTCATCCTCGTGGCCTCCTCTGGACCCACTCCAACACTTCCATGTCCTTCCTGTGCTGAGGGCTCCAGAACTGCACACAGGACTCCAGGTGGGGTCTGAGGAGAGCAGAGTAAAGTGGCAGAATCACCTCCCTTGCCCTGCTGGCCACACTGCTCTTGCTGCAGCCCAGCACTCGGTTCTTATTGATCACGAAGTGAGAACCAGCACTTGCATTCTGTACATTTCAGCATTTCACTTGAAAAACAGACTTTGTCTCATAACCCCTCAGTCTGATCAGCCTCTATAATTTTGGTGCTAAAATTTTTATGCAATATGGGTTTTGATCAGCTGCTAAAATGTAGCAGAGCATTGTCTTCTAACTTATATTGTGTGTACAGGCATGTATGATGTCTCATGGAATTATTACAAAGCACAGAATGTTCAGCTATTGTTACCCTCTGCAGTTTGCAGTATCCATTTTAATTAGGAATAATCACAGAGAAAATTTCTACTCAGAAAAAAATCAGTGCAATATATCTTTAGTACAAGAAGTTATTTGCATTTCCCTTCTAATTATGTTCAAGTAATAGTCTCACTTAAAAATTCATATACCTTCTATTTCTTTGTAAATTAGGGCCAAATTAATAATCTATATGCTTAGAAAACATCTGCCACCAAATATTATTAGCATATATAGGATGTCAATTCTTCAGACATTTCTCTTTCCTGCATTAGACTTGGAATTAACACAGGACTGGTTTGGTCAGGGGTTTTATCCCCTCAAAATACTACCTTTTAAAGAGTTGAAAGTTTTGTTTGTTTCCTGAGCATGCAGATGTCTGTCAGTCCTGAAGGTGACTTCCAGGGGCTTTGTGTTAGCGAGCTACTTCTGTTTGTATATTCCACCTAAGTAGTGCGTGCATAATTTTATCATCGTTGTGTGCCATCTGGAGTATGTTGATTGAACTGCACTTTTTAAATGAGTTCTAAGGAGCCTTTTGGTTGTTTCTGTCGTTGGAGTACCATATATTTCAAGGCCACTTTCTAATCTAATGTGAAGTTTGGTGAGGACTTTGTCAGTATCTGTGTGATTATGAACTTAATTTTGGAAATCAGACTTTTTTCAGCCTGTCTTCTGTCCTGCCACTCCACAGTGCACTAGTAACAAATCTGTCTTTACCACACAGAGGGACATTTCCTCAAATTTGTCACTTATTCCAGTGTAAATAGTTGCAGTCTGTTTTAAAGGGCTCTTTCTGGTCAGGTTCAAAGCACAGAATGTCTCTCACAGCAATATAAATACTAGTGACAAAGTGCAGCAGCTCTGTAGGTATGAACAAACAGGGCATGGCAGGACTCTCACTGTACTTTTGGTGTACACATCACCTGGTGCCTCGTGCTGCAAGTAAAATGCCAATCTGGATCAGAAGGCAGGTTTTCTTTTCCTTGTCTCCTCTGAGGATATGCATGTACTCATATGTTTGTACTCAGTTTGTGAATGTCATGAAGGAGATGCTCAGGGGCTTGAAGCTGTGCCAGAGGCTTGGGGATTAGGATTGATTTCTTTGCTGTATTAGTGAATAGCCATTGTAACAGACTGTCCAGAGAGGTGGTAGAGTCACTGTCCCTGCAGGTGTTGAAGAAGCTTGCAGATGTGTGCATCAGGATAGAGTTTACTGATCATGGTAGTTGGGTTTTGGTTGGACTTGATGGGCCATGAAAATGATCAGGGGTTTGGAGCACCTCTGCTACAAAGACAGGCTGAGGAAGTTCAATCTGGGAAAGAGGTGATTCTGGAGATGGCTTTCCAGTACCTGAAGGGGGCTACAAGAAGGCTGTAGAGGGACTGTTCCTAAAGGCCTGCAGTGACAGGATGGAGGGACAAAGGGTTCAAACCAGAGCAGAGCAGATGTAGATTGGCTGTTTGGAACAGGTTCTTTACCATGAGGGTGGTGGAACACTGCAACAGGTTGCCCAGAGAGGTGGTTGGAGCCCCATCATGGAGATATTCAAGGTGAGGCTCAACAAGATTCTGGACAACCTGATCTAGTTGAGGATGCCTCTGCTGACTGCAGGGGGGGATTGGACAAGGTGACCTTTGGACATCATTTCCAAGCCAGACCATTCTATGACACTACTCTGACAGGTGTCTACTAAAATAAAGCCTCAGACAAATGATTTCATTTAAAACTCAAGAAAGGCAGCCTGGCCTCTTCATTACTATGTGCACACAGAGCATTTGCCTTACAGGACCCTGCAATTATGCCCTGTGTGTTATAACTTCCCCTCTTTCATATGGGCAAAACATGATTGAGCACAGAACTGTTTTGGGAAAGACAACTCCTATCTCCCTAAGCAGAAAAAAAGAAATAAAGAAAGTCAAGATTCTTCAGCATGATGTACATGGGAGAACTCTGGAACAAAGCTTGAGGTCAGCCTACAGTCCCAACTCCAAGAGCTGTTCAGTCACTATGGAAGTTTCCAAACATACAGAAATGTTGCATGACCAAACCCCAGCCTTTTCCAGGAAATACCATCTCTAGGCTGGAGAATCATACATGTGCTTTCACTCTGATCCTAAATAAAGACATCTTCAATACTTCTGTTTTAAGGAAAAACGATTTGACACTCTTCCCTTAATAGCCAGAAGTGGTAATTACAGAATCACAGAACTTTAGAGGTTGGAAAGGACCTCCAGAGATCATCCAGTCCAACCTCCCTGCCAAGGCAGGATCCCCAAGGGTAGTTCACTCAGGAACACATCCAGGTGGGTTTTGGAAGTCTCCAGAGAAGACTCCACAATCTCTCTGGGCAGCCTGTTCCAGTGCTCCATCACCCTCACTATAAAGAAGTTTCTCCTCATGTTGAGATAAAATCTTCTATGTTCAAGTCTGTAGCTGTTGTCTTATTGCTGCTGACCAGTGAAAAGAGATTGGCTCCATCCACTTGATACCCACCCCTCAGATATTTGTATACATTGATCAGATCTCCTCTCAGTCTTCTGCAGACTAAACAGCCCCAGGGCTCTCAGCCTCTCTTTGTAGGGCAGATGCTCAAGGCCCTCAGTCATCCTCGTGGCTCTCCACTGGACTCTTTCCAGCAGGTCCCTGTCTCTCTTGAACTGGGGAGCCCAAAACTGGACACAGTATTCCAGGTGTGGTCTCACTAGGGCAAAGTAGACGAGGAGAAGAACCTCCCTAGACCTGTTGGGAACAATTTTCTTGATGGACCCCAGGATGCCATTGGCTCTCTTGACCACATGGGTACATTTGCTGGTCCATGCAGAACTTGCTGTCCATCAGAATTCCAAGGTCTTTCTCCACAGAGCTACTTTCCAGCAAGGCAGTCCCCAACCTGTACTGGTGCCTGCTGTTATTCCTCCCCAGATGTAGGACCCTGCTCTTGTCCTTGATGAACTTCATGAGGTTTGCTTTTATCCATCACTCAGCCTGTCCAGACCTCACTGGATGGCAGCACAGCCTGACAGCTGTCGGCTACACCCCTGTCAGTTTTGTATCATCAGCAACCTTGCTGAGGGTACACTCAGTGCCCTCATCTAGCTCATTGATAAAAATATTGAACAAAACTGAACCCAATACTGATCCCTGGGGAATAGCACTGTTCCCTTCCTTCTTCATCTTACTCTTCACCCCCATCTCCCTCCTTTCCTCTCCATGCCCTTCCTTTTCCTCTCCACCCTTTTCCTGTCCATCTCCAACCTTTCAGCACCACCTCCTCTTTTGCACCATATCTGCCCCTTTCTCACCCCACACCGACTTTTCCCCCTTTTTTTCCCCCAAACTCAGAGCACCTGGGTTCTGTTGGAGTCTCCTTCCACCCCAGGCATTACCACTTTGCCCTCCCTGCCCACTCCCCTTTATATGCCCCAGAAAGGCTAAAGCTCCAAGCTTGCCCAACTGAGCAGAAGGATCTCCTTCCCATCATCACTGGCAAGTCCCCATGGGGCACACTGGGTGAATGGTGATGAAGGTGACAAAAGACATAGGATTAGGCTTGATGATTACTCTGACATCATCCATGGGTGCTGGCTGGGCCTGCTTGCTTAGGCTGAGCTCCTCTATGTTCAGCTGTTTTTTTCTACTCCCTTGTAAAACTGTAAGAATGCCAGGAATAATCATAGTATCATTGAATGGTAAGGTGCCTCACTGTAAAGAACTTCCTCCTAACATCCATGCTAAATCTCCCCTCTTCCAGTTTGAACCCATTGACCCTTGTCCTGTCATTGTAAGACCTTGTCAATAGTCCCTCCCCAGCCTTCCTGTAGCTCTCTTCAGATACTGGAAGGCTACTGTAAAGTCTCTTGGAAGCCTTCTCTTCTCCAGGCTGAAGAGCCCCAAATCTTGTGTCCTGTCCTTACAGCAGAGCTGCTCCAGCCCTCTGAGAGTCTTTGTGGCCTCTTGTGGATTTGCTCCAACACTTCAGTGACCTTCCTATGTTGGGGCTCCAGAACTGTACACAGTACTCTCTTCACATGGGAGCAAGACACACACAGAGAAGCTCACAGATGTTTAAACCAGAAGGACATAATTTGGGAAAGGGTCTGACATTATGTTCAACAGGAGCACTGCCACTTTTTGCAACCATTCCTGTGTCAGGAGCAGTTCATGGCTGAACCACTCTGTATCTTTCAGGCAGAACCCCTCTCTTGATTTAAAGCCTCGATTTAAAGAGGAGTTACCATTTCTCTTCCTCATCTGTTCCAGTAGTTAATCACTGTAACTGTAAACATTTGAAGTCTTATTATTAGTTTCAACTTAGCTGTCTGGTTTCAAGTCACTTTTTATGTATTCAGCTAATAAATTTTGGAGATGGGTAACACAGAGCATCCCCTTCACCAGTAACAGGTCACTGACTCAGACTAAATTTCTTATTAACATTTCTTGAACATAAACAGTGCAAATATTTTATTAGGCATGTGCCAAAAGCTAGTTTAGCTTTTCACTGTCCAGATTGTTGTTTTAGACTGGAAGCAAAATTTATACAGAAACACCTTAGAAAGAATGAGATACTGATAACAGTAACTCAGTGGAACTAGGTTCTGTGTTTCATGTCCAAAACACATTCACATTAAAATGACAATCATTCAAATAAAATTAAAAAAACAAAAACAAACCAACAAACCTAACTTAGAAACTGCAAAATATTGAGGTAATCTTCACTGAACTAAATGAAACTGCAAAATATTGAGGTAATCTTCACTGAACTAAATGTATTCTTTTACACCCCCTCCCCCCCTTTAGATTTTTTTTTTTTTCCTCTGTGTAAACCACACCAGACTTAAACACAGTTGGCAGCTGTGATCAGAATGCCACCATCTCTGTGTTTTGTGTGCACAGTCTTTTGTTGCTCTGCTTATACAGCAGCTCTGATTAAGAAGCTCATACATACTAAACTGTATCTCACAACGTAAATACAGGACATTTCAGGCGGGCAAAATGTTTTCCAGTGTGCTATAGTGTTTAAGCAAGATAATTCATGTATATAACTAAATAAATGGGTTCCACCTGAACTCAGTGTTTTGGTTTTTTTTTTAATTGAGCATGTTTTCTGTTTAATTTGGGGTCTGGAATGCACTATAATTGCTCAGTGCAAAAAATATACCAAAGTTCTTTATGATACATTCTACTTTGGAAGGAGATTGGAAACTCACATTATTTCAGAGGGCAGATATGTGTCATTTTGAGAAGGTTAAGATCTTGTTGTTCTGATGTGATGATGGTGATTAACATTTTTTTCATTAATCTTATAAGCTCCTTATAAAGCCTTCTTCCTTCATGTCCTCAGTCTTTCCACAATAAGCAGTATTGTGGTGGGCTGACCTTGACCAAGCAGTTGCTGCATCCCCTGTATTTTTCCCAGAACAATAAACACTTCTAAGCTCCTCTTAATCTCTCCCTTCACGAGGACTGCAGGCCCAATTTTTCCTCTGGCCTGACAATACTCGTCTACATTTCTACCATATGGTGCTCAAAAATGTAATGGTATTGTCACAATTTTCTTTCTTTCCTCATATTTTATTTTTTTTTTTATTAGAGGAAAAAAAAAATCCTTATTTTTCTTCTATGTTTAGACCAAATCAATTTTGCTTATTTTTTTTTTCCCCCTATATTTTTTCCTTGAAATTTCTGGACTTTTAAAACCATTGTGTTTTTTATAAATTAGGCACACTCAAAATATATTTAAAAAATATAGACTGAAGTCTGATCAATTTCAGCTTTAAAAACAGCCTGAGGTTAGACAAATTTTAGAACAGGCCTGTCAGAATATCACTCATACATATATTTCTTTAGAGCCATGGTCTACCTTCACATGCATTTACCTACCTCACACTTACTTGCTTCAGTTAAATGAGTTATCTTTTAAATTAGATTAAACTTCATCACCATTAATTTGTTACTATCTTCAAGCATTCCATCTACCAGCATGACATTTTTTTTTGATCTTCAAAGGTAATCTAATATATATTTCAGAATTTGAATTAAACAAGCAAACAAAACAGTAAACAAACTATTATATTCTAATGGCAGGATGAAACTAATTACTTTCATATAGAAAAGTATTTCACCAAATAGTAAGAAAGGACTGCTTCAAAAAAGTAAGCAGCAAGACAGACACCTACCAGCTCCAACTAGATTGTTACAGGCATTTAACTATTGGAAATGTGAGAGATGATCCATATTTATAAAAAATATTATGTCCTTGTAGACAGATTAGTAGTTTGAGTCTGGTTTTCTTTCTGCTTTCAACAGAAAAGATCTGTTAAATACTAGCAAAAACAATTACTCTTTTTAAGGGTTTCTACTATTTTACTTCTCATTCCCCTGCATTGGATCTCCAGTGCAGCTGCACAGATGGGCAACTCACTGGCAAAGGGACAACTGACAGGTAAAACAGTAGGAAGCCTATTATATAGGAGATAATTAGCAAGGGTTCAAACAGGTGACCTCCAAACTTCCCTTCTAACCTGAACCTCACTGCTTATTTTTGGATGATTTTTACTGGCAGAGCACCTCCACCAGTCAGGGGTGGATGCAGCAGTAAACATCTAAGCACCTCTGTACATAATCAGTTCCAGAAAACATCCAAACTCAGTCTAAATATGAAGGTGTCCCTAATGTTGATGCTATTGTTAACCTCTAAAAGAATAAAGAAGGATTTTTGAAGTGGAGTTCTGCCTCATTATATTGTTTCCATTAGACTCAACATGTTATCCATAAAACTGTTGGAGCCAACTTTGCACTTAGAAAAGCCTTATAATTCGTTAAAGGTATCCTGTTTTGCCAGCCATTTTCTCACTGATCACTCATACATTTTACTACTACAATCTGTGGTATGAGTGTTTAAAAGCTTATGTAAATATGATAGCTTTTTAAGAGCCATTTAGGCATATGACAGTCAGCTTCATGCTGTCTTGCTGTCACTTACCATGGTTATGAAAGTGCAATGAGTATGTTTTGTAAGAGACTCTTATAGGCTGGAACAAACTCCTTTCTCTTCTCACTGTTTCCCAATCCTTTCTCTTTATACGATGAAGACAGTCAAAAGCTGTATGGACAGAGTCCTGGGCAGCTGGCTCTAGGTGGACCTGCTTGAGCAGACATGGGGAGATCAGAAGACTTCTGATCATTCTAGGATACTGTGAGTGTGAGGGCATGATGCTTTACAGTTAGTGAGGAGTTGTGCCATAGGACTTTCAAACTGTGCTGAGATATGATGGTTTCCATGCCTCTGAAAGGTGAAAACCTGAGTTTAGCAATATATCTATATATCTTTGTATCTCTATATCTGTATCTATATATATCTTTGATATGATATTAGTAATTACCAATTAAATGTTATTACTATTAATTTCCATATGAATATTACTTTTTATTATTAATATTCAAAAATTGGGGAAATTCCCTGAGATTCTTTTGGTTTTCAGTCATCAGGAAATAGTTGCACAAAGGATATTTACGAACACAGAATTAAACAGTTTAAACAGTCAGAACTTGGAAAATAGGAACACAAAACCAGGAAAAATTCTAGCTGTGCTGGCAGTATGCTATTGTCATGGTAGGCCTAAGCAGGCCAAATTAGGCTTGTACATGTCCTGGCTTGCCCAGGCATGTTTTTCTGTTCTCCCTCCTTCTGTTTTGGGGAGAGCAACTGTGGGAAAAAGGACAAAGAATCTGGAGCTACCAAGTCTGGGGTCTGTGGCCTGCCCAGCAACCGTGGTAAAAAAGGTACACAGGGTTGCCTCATGCAAGGCTGTGTTCTGCCCAAAAAAGGGTAAGGTAAGCCTATGGTTTCACCCAATATGGTCACATCTTGGATAACTGCCATTGGATTGGCTATCCCGTGGCCAAAGGCCCATTAGTCTCAGGCTGTATTGGATAAAAGGAGAT
>VWZE01005340.1:14779-28240 GCA_013396675.1 Eubucco bourcierii
CTAGTGGGAGGTGTCCCTGCCTATGACAGGGGGTTGGAACTAGATGATCTTTGAGGTCCCTTCCAACCTTACCATTTTAGGGTTTTATGAATATTGAGTGGGAAAACATTTTTTTTTTTTTTCCAAAATTAAAATCTGCATGATTTGTAATTTTAAAACCAAGATAGATCCTGAGACTTAAGACCTAGTTCCTAATTTGGACTCTGAGTGTGATCTACTCCATGACCACGGAAACTTCATTTGATATCCTGGATATCAGTTCTCAGCTGTAAAATTGAGATGTTAACCTATCTTGTACCATAACAGTGAGGGTGGTGAGACACTGGCACAGGTTGTCCAGAGAGGTTGTGGAGCACAGAATCACCCAACGTGATCTTAGATCACGTTGGGTGATTCTGTGCTTCACAACCTCCCTGGAGGTGTTCAAGACCATGTTGGAGGAGGCCTTGAGTGAGCTGTACTAGTGGGAGGTGTCCCTGCCTATGACAGGGGGTTGGAACTGGATGATCCTTGAGGTCCCTTCCAACCTTACCATTCTATGATAGAAATGTGTTTTATGTCTCCTTATAGGAACCACAATTAAATACCAGTCTCATTGAAATTAAGAATGACTGCAGGTCTTGGCACATTGCTGCATCAAGGGGAGCAGACTTTCTAAGCCTAAAATAGACAGAACCAAGTTGGGAAAACAAAAGTCAGATACATGGAATCATAGAATGATAAGGTTGGAAGGCAACCAAGAAGGCCAATGGCATCCTGGCTTGTGTTAAAAATACTGTGGCCAGCAGGAGCAGGGAGGGGATTGTCCCCTTGGATTTGGCTCTGGTGAAGTCACACCTTGAGTATTTTCAATTTTGGGCACCACAATACAAGAGAGATGTGGAGGTGGTGAAGTGGGTTCAGAGGAGGGCAACGAAACTGGGGAAGGGCCTGGAGAATAAATCTGATGAGGAGAGACTGAGGGAGCTGGCGATGGTTAGTGTGAAACAGAGGAGGCTGAGGGCAGAGCTCATTGCTGTCTGCAGCTACCTGAAGGGACATTGTGGAGAGGCTGCTGCTGGGCTCTGCTCACAGGGAATTGGAGACAGAACAAGGGGGAATGGCCTCAAGCTGAGGTTGGGGAGGTTTAGACTGGACATAGGGGAAAAGTTTTTCAGTGAGAGAGTGGCCAGGGACTGGAATGAGCTGCTCGGGGAGGTGGTGGAGTCACCCAGCCTGGGTGTGTTTAAGGGTGGTTTGGATGTGGTGCTTGGGGATGTGGTTTATGGTGACTCTTGTAGAGTAGGGTTCTATGTTGGACTTGGTGCTCCTGAGGGGCTGTGCCAACCTGCATGTGTCTGTGATTCAGAAGCATTCTTAGGTGAATATTTTGCTCATAATTGTCATGACTTCTAATATGACTTTATGCTACATTTGAGTAAAGAATGGATAAGTTAAATTCAGGTGATGGAGTCAGTTCTGGCTGTTCAGCTTTCCCCTGTGTGTTATACATATTTATTCAAAGGAACAAAGGAGAAGCATTTAGCCAGGAACTGAATGCTCCAGGTAAACATGGGTTTGGAGAGCAACTCATGGTAGCTTCCCATTGATTTTCTGGTCTGTAGGAAGTCCTTCCTCTGCAACAGCTTTATCCACCCGTGGGGCTCTTCTTCACAACACCAGCCAGTGGGTAGATGCCAGGAAATCTGCCTGAAAACTTTGAAGACTGCAGTAGCAAAGTGATTTTGAAGCTGCTGACAGAAAAGTTTCCCTTCTTCAGCTGGTTTGTTTTTTTTTTTCCTCAGACCTCTTATAATGTGTATGAAAGGAGTAGGCCAAAAGTGATAATGAAAGGACACAAATAATGATACCAAATTAATCTTTCCATTGAGTTAACCAAACCATTGCTTTCCCCAATTGCTTATATCACAGAATTCCAGAAATATGCAGGTTGGCAAAGCCCCTTAGGATCACCAAGTCCAACCTAGAACCCTGCTCTACAAGCTTCACCCTAAACCATATCTCTAAGCACCACATCCAAACCACCCTTAAACACATCCAGGATGGGTGACTCCACCACCAAGAGAAGGTCCACTCTGAAGAAATATGGTAAAACGAGAGGAGCTTTGGGGTTTTTCATTTGTATTTTCCATACAGTTTGCTTCCCAGTATGAAAATTGAGGGAATTGCCTTCATTACCTCAGCATCCTGGTGTAAGGATCTCTCCCACTGCTTTATTTCCCTCCTTCCCATTTGTGATGGTTTGGGAGATCCCTGCCCCCTCCCCACTTCATAAAATCCCCCAGACTAAACTCAGCCAGCTGGAAGTTAAGGTCTGAAGCTCTATTTACAGCTCAGCACAATGGACAAGCAGAGACATACACTATAGACAGGAATAGTTACAGAGATATAAATGCTAAAAGTAACATAGAAACACAATCCCTGTCTCACACATCAGTCCCCAGGAAGGGCTCCCAACCACCCTTCCACCTTCTTCCCACCCCTCTGCCTTACCCCAGGGTCTGCCTTATGTGCAAGGTGAGTTTGGAGGATGGGCCAGGGGGGTTAGAAGCAGAGTGGGTTTTAGGTTAGCAGAGAGGCCAAGACCAAAACAGCTAAAGAGCCCGAGACTCTCTCTCTATATTATCTATATTTGTGTCCTTGTCCTTATACATCTCAGCAAGCCTCTGAGTGCAGCAGACATCACCAGGGTTTGCTTTTCACAACCTAGCATCTAATTATTTTCATTAAAATATTCCAATTAGCCTTAAACCAGCACACCATTGTCAGGAGGAGAGGGAAGAGACCATAAAGTAGGACTTGGCTTTTTTCAGTGCTTTGGAAGTTAGTGAGGTGGTGCTGGGTTAAAAAACACATGCTACCTCACCTACCAGACAAAAACTGAGATGGAGGAGCATGTGTGGCTTTGACTTATGAACCTGCTGCCCCCACAGTAAGATAAAGATAACAGGGGAGGGTAAAGATAGAAAGCTTCTGCAAACAGGCTGTTAAGGAATGGTGTTAATGAATCTGTTAAGTGGGAGTGTTCATTGTTGGTGGTCAGTGTTCCTACTTGGTAATAGAACAGTTTGAGGTGTGAGCACATATTCCCTTCTTACAATAGCTTCTTTTATTTCCCTGTCTATCCACAAAGAAGGAAAACCTGTGAGGACAGACTGAGAGAGTTGGGGCTCTGCAGCCTGCAGAAGAGAAGGCTTCCAGGAGACCTTAGAGTAGTCTTCCAGGATCTGAAGGGGGCTCCAGGAAGGCTGGGGAGGGACTATTGACAAGGTCTTGTAATGCCAGGACAAGGGGCAATGGGTTTGAACTGGTAGAGGGGAGATTTAGACTGGATGTTAGGAGGAAGTTGTTTGCAGTGAGGGTGGTGAGACACTGGCACAGGTTGCCCAGGGAGGTTGTGGCTGCTCCCTCCCTGGAGGTGTTCAAGGCCAGGTTGGAGGAGGCCTTGAGTGCCCTGTGCTAGTGGGAGGTGTCCCTGCCAATGCAGAGGGTTGGAACTGGGTGATCCTTGAGGTCCCTTCCAACCTTACCATTCTATGATTCTATGAAAACCCTCAATATCCAGTAAAGTCATCTTTGAAGCAGGAGAAATCTGAGCTGTGATCTTTACAGCAAGGTGGTAGCTGATCTGCAGTAAAAAGAAGGTTACTCAACTTTCCTATTAGTAATTGTCATCAATAAATTACACTACAACATTATTCTCAGTGAAACTGAAAAGGTATAGGGTTGTCTCCTTTCTTACCCCCATTATGAGCTGTCACTTTAGACCACCTGAGTTTTAGAAAGCACTTTGATTACCCCATTACAGCATTCCACATGAAGTGGAATTTTAGATTCAAATTTAAAGTGTGTTATTTAGGAACACAATTAGAGCTGCTGCATTAGTGATGATTAAATTCTACAAGGTTTGGAGATCAATGCAGAGAGACACACTGAAAACCAGAAAATTACCATTCTATGATTCATGTCAGTAATTTTAGTAAGGTTGGAAGGGACCTCAAGGATCATCCAGTTCCAACCCTCTGCCATAGACAGGGACATCTCCCACTAGCACAGGTCACTCAAGGCCTCCTCCAACCTGGCCTTGAACCCCTCCAGGGAGGGAGCAGCCACANAGAGCTGCTCCAGCCCTCTGAACATCCTCATGGCCTACTCTGGATCTGCTCCAACACTTCCATGTCCTTCCTGTGCTGGGGGCTGCAGAAGTGAAAACTCAACTAACGCATCTGAGATGTCTGTTATTCACTTGTCAGGTGCCACTCTGTGATGATGGATGCTTGGAAATGTTGCATGAATATATTTATAAAGCATTTCATAATATTCCAAAAGTTCAAGCAGAAAAATACCTTTCAGTATGTGACTTTTTTTTTTTTTAAAACAAACTTCCTTCACCTCTGAAATCTGGAGTCACAGAGCTGTATAGAGGTTAAAGAAAAGACTATGTGGAAAGTGCCTGTCAAATGAAGTGGAGGCTGTGCTGGAATTATGGTTTGTCCTTATGGTCTCCCTGAATTGCCTTTGGGTTTGCTTGGTTCATAGTTGCTTTGCTTTAGCCAAAGGGGGACTCTTCCTCCCTGGTGTTCATAATGTCTCCCTGACAGGCTCTTAGCTAAAGCAGCTCTTTTATACCTCATTAATGGTGTTGTTTGGTTTAGTGTTCAGTGTATGTACAGATGGTCTGTCTTCAGTCCATTGTGCACAGTTCCTTTTGCCATCCCAGAGATACAGATCACAGAATCAGATCACAGAATTAACCAGGTTGGAAGAGACCTTCAAGAATCCAACCTACCACCTAACATCTTCTAATTAACTAACCCATGGCACCAACTGCCTCATCCAATCTCCTTTTAAACACCTCCACCACCTCCCCTGGGCAGCCCATTCCAATGCCAATCACTCTTTGCTGTCAAGAACTTCTTCCTAACATCTGCCCTGGCATGGCTTGAGGCTGTGTCCTCTTATTCTGTCCCTGGGTGCCTGGCAGCAGAGCCCAACCCCACCTGGCTACAACCTCCCTTCAGATAGCTGCAGAGAGCAATGAACTTTGCCCTGAACCTCCTCTTCTCCGAGCTAAACACCCCCAGTTCCTTCAACCTCTCCTCACAGGGCTGTGCTCCAGGCCCCTCACCAGCCTTGGTGGCTGTGGGAAGTCCAGCACCATGAAAACTGCTTGTGACAGCTTCTTAACCACATAAAACATGTACCATAGGTGTATGCTTTTATCACCTATGAGGTTTTAGAGCATTCAAATTCAGCCACTGGTAATAAGGCAACTTGTTGCAGCTGGGTCTCAGCAGCTCTTGAAATCTAATCAGAAGGGCTACTGGTGTGCAAAGTTATTTGTTAAGATTGAGTGCCAAGACTAAAATAATAGTAAACCTTTAACATAGAATCATGGAATGGTCTGGGTTGGAAGTGACCTCCAAGGTCTACTCCAACCCCCTCTGCAGTTAGCTTTAGCAGCCTCAGCTAGATCAGGTTGCCCAGAGCCCTGTCCAGCCTCACCTTCAATACCTCCCTGGGCAACCTGTTCCTGTGTCTCACCACTCTCATGGTGCAGAACTTGTTCCCAGCATCTGATCTAAATCTGCTCTGCTCTAGTTTGGAGCCATTGCCCTCATCTTGTCCCTACAGGCCTTTGCAAACAGTCTCTCTGTAGCCTTCCTGTAGCCCCCTTCAGATACTGGAAGGCCACTCCAAGCTCTCCTGGCAGCCTTCTCTTCTCCAGGCTGCACAGCCCCAACTCTCTCAGCCTGTCCTCACAGCAGAGCTGCTGCAGCCCTCTCAGCATCTTCATGGCCTACTCTGGATCTGCTCCAACACTTCCATGTCCTTCCTGTGCTGGGGGCTCCAGAACTGCACACAGGACTCCAGGTGGGGTCCAAGGAGAGCAGAATGGAATAAGATAGAAACAGAATAGGGTAGAAGCAGGATAGGGTAGGATAGAAGCAGGATAGGGTAGGATAGGATAGAAGCAGGATAGGATAGAAGCAGGATAGGGTAGGATAGAAGCAGGACAGGATAGGATAGGGCAGAAGCAGGGTAGGATAGAAGCAGGATAGGATGGGATAAGATAGAAGCAGGATAGGGCAGGACAGAAGCAGGATAGGGTAGGGTAGAAACAGGATAGGTTAGAAGCAGGATGGGATAGGATAGAAGCAGGACAGGATAGGATAGGGCAGAAGCAGGGTAGGATAGAAGCAGGATAGGATGGGATAAGATAGAAGCAGGATAGGGTAGGATAGAAGCAAGATAGGATGGGATAGGATAGAAGCAGGATAGGTTAGAAACAGGATAGGATAGAAGCAGGATGGGATAGGATAGAAGCAGGACAGGGTAGGATAGGGCAGAAGCACAGTAGGATAGAAGCAGGATAGGATAGGATAGAAGCAGGATAGGGTAGGATAGAAACAAGATAGGATAGGATAGAAGCAGGACAGGATAGGATAGAAGCAGGACAGGATAGGATAGAAGCAGGACAGGAGAGGACAGAAGCAGGATAGGATAGGGCAGAAGTAGGGCAGGATAGGATAGAAGCAGGATGGGATAGGATAGAAGCAGGTTGGGATAGGATAGAAGCAGAATAGAATGAATTAGAATGAGAGCAGATGTGATCAATGTGTGTTGTTGAAGCACCACTGGTAGCAGGGGAAGCTAAACCAGGGCCATTTGCTGTATGGTGACAGGACATGCTTCTCTTCCCAACTTTTGCCTCATTGTCACTGTTTCAACAAGATGGGTGGCAAGGAAGGATTTATTATTGGGAAGGGAATCATAAAGATACTGTAACTAATGCTTTATGCTAACATCATTTTAATCAGGTAATTATTAAAGGACTGTTTGGCCTTTAAGGACATTGATTTAATGGAAATTAATGACTGAACACTGTTTGCCTAACATTATCATTGCCAGTGATGCAGAAAATTGGAATTTCAGCTCAGCTGAAAGCAGGTTGGACTTGCCATTATCACATTAGATCCCTTGCTTCTGGAATGCACTATGAGACCCTTTGTCATGCTTTCAGTATGGGTTTTATCTAAAAATTCCTTAGTGGAAAAAAAAAAAAAAAAAAAGGCAAGGGAAAATGTCCCTCCTTGCAGGGTTCTCGTTTTTAATCAGAGGTTTGAATTGCTGTTTAATAAAGCCTTAAACAAAGTCCATTACACTTTAATTTGGACTTGCTATTGCTCCTCCAATGCAACAAATGTTCTCCGTTTCCATTCTCTGCAAACCCAATCATTATGTTTGGGATGAACAGAATTTCATTTCATGGGATGTTTTTCCAGCTATAGAAAAGCTTCAGCTTGAAAAAAAAAATAAAAAAAATAGCAGGAGTCAGAGCCCAGCAGAGTTCTATCTAGATTATTCTGAGGCTGAATCCTGCATGGTCTGGTTGCAGCTTAGGAGTGATTTCAAAGAGGCACTGACCCGTTCCTTCTCAAAATGGAAATGGTGAATGTTACAGAAAACCTGTGTTCAAAACCTGAGGATTAGGACAGAATTAAAGCTGACCTTTAGAGGTATAACTCCCCTTTACCTAGAGGGATGTTGTGTCTGACTGCCATCCCTGATTTGCCCTTAGTAATGCTATTATCACAGTGTAGAGCCTCCAACACTTGTGTATAAATTAGATCCAGCAGGAAAAGGGAACCTCTGCCTAAACAAGTGGCTGGAGTGTGCAGTGAGTAGCTGTGCCTGACAGACATTTGCACATAAATTAATTTGCAACCAAAATTTAATCAAGGGTGGCTATAACAGTTCCTGCTATATCTTGGCAGAGTTTAACCAGAGAGTCTGGTGGTCAAATGATTAGCCCTCTGTCACTAGAATGGAGCCATGACGTGGGCAACAGGGCAAGGGAGGGGATTCTGCCCCTTGACTCTGCTCTCCTCAGACCCCACCTGCAGTCCTGTGTGCAGTTCTGGAACCCTCAGCACAGGAAGGACATGAAAGTGTTGGAGCCAGTCCAGAGGAGGTCACCAAGATGCTGAGAAGGCTGCAGCAGCTCTGCTGTGAGGACAGACTGAGAGAGTTGGGGCTCTGCAGCCTGCAGAAGAGAAGGCTTCCAGGAGACCTTGGAGTGGCTTTGCAGGATCTGAAGGGGGCTGCAGGAAGGCTGGGGAGGGACTATTGACAAGGTCTGGGAATGCCAGGACAAGGGGCAGTGGGTTTGAAGTGTCAGAGGGGAGATTGACAGTGGATATTAGGAGGAAGTTGTTTGCAGTGAGGGTGGTGAGACACTGGCACAGGTTGCCCAGGGAGGTTGTGGAGCACAGAATCACCCAATGTGATCAAAGATAACATTGGGGGCGTCTGTGCTCCACAACCTCCCTGGAGGTGTTGAAGGCCAGGCTGGATGAGGCCTTGAGTGCCCTGTACTAGTGGGAGGTGTCCCTGCCTGTGGCAGAGGGTTGGAACTAGATGATCCTTGAGGTCCCTTCCAACCTTCCCATCCTATGATTCCATGATTCTATTACAGCAGGGACAGCAGGCTGGGCAGGGTCACTCTTTGAAGACACACAGAAAATTAATTTGACAGTAGAAGACTCAAACTTCCTAACACTCCATGGGTTGCTAACCCTGTGTTGAACCAACACAAGGAGGCTGAAATGCTTTGCAGTGGATAGCACTATCCCTTCACTTGGTGCTAGAGCATTTTCTAGCTTCAGAGAGGAGGGTTGCAAAGAACATGACTGAGGATCTTGTGTTTCAAGAAACATATTTTGTGAGTAGTTTTTTGGGCCATCTTCTGCATATTTCTGTTTGTGCATTAGCTTAGATGTCAAGGCCTTCTGATCAGATTTATGAATGAGGTACCTGAGGCTGCAGCTTGGTGAGGGTCCTTGATTAACCCCAACATATGAAATCTCAGCACGTGTAATCTCCTCCTATTGAGGAAAGAGAGTTAAACTATGAGCCTTAGCATGCAAGTTAAATGCCAAAGGCACATCCAAACAGTTGCACAGCAGTAGCAAAGGGAGGGTTTTCAGAGGGAGTTCACAAATTCTGGAGCCCCCAGCACAGGAAGGACGTGGAAGTGTTGGGGTTGGTCCAGAGGAGGCCACCAAGATGCTGAGAGGGCTGCAGCAGCTCTGTTGTGAGGACAGGCTGAGAGAGTTGGGGCTCTGCAGCCTGCAGAAGAGAAGGCTTCCAGGAGACCTTGGAGTGGCCTTCCAGGATCTGAAGTGGTCTACAGGAAGGCTGGGGAGGGACTATTGACAAGGTCTTGTAATGCCAGGACAAGGGGAATGGGTTTGAAGTGGCAGAGGGAAGATTTAGACTGGATGTCAGGAGGAAGTTGTTTGCAGTGAGGGTGGTGAGACACTGGCACAGGTTGCCCAGGGAGGTTGTGGCTGCTCCCTCCCTGGAGGTGTTCAAGGCCAGGTTGGAGGAGGCCTGGAGTGCCCTGTGCTAGTGGGAGGTGTCCCTGCCTATGGCAGGGGGTTGGAACTGGATGATCCTTGAGGTCCCTTCCAACCTTACCATTCTATGATTCTGATTCTATAAGATATGAAATATAACTTATGAGGTGATTAGTGGCTAGCAGTAACCAGAAGTGACAAGTTGGCATGGTCATCTCTCATTCACATTGGATCTGGACTCCTTGCTAGGAGGCTGGAGGGAGCCTACATCTACCTGCACAAGGTTGTGCATATACCCTTAGGTTAGCTGGCTCTGTGGTAAGGATCTGTAAGCATGTATGAGATGCAGCTTCTCAAAGTACTTTACAGATTTCAGATGACTAAAAGCAATTTAAAATCAACCTGGAGGAGAAGAAAGATCATCTCAAATATCCTCCCTGTCGTGCAAAGGGAAGAAATAAATGAGGCATGGTTTTCTTTCCCCAGGGATCAGGATAGGTTGGGGACTGACTTAGAATCATAGAATGGGAAGTTTGGAAGGGACCTCAAGGATCATCCAGTTCCAACCCCCTGCCATAGGCAGGGACACCTCCTACTAGCACAGCTCACTCAAGGCCTCCTCCAACATGGCCTTGAACACCTCCAGGGAGGGAGCAGCCACAACCTCCCTGGGCAACCTGTGCCAGTGCCTCACCACCCTCACTGCAAACAACTTCCTCCTAACATCCAGTCTAAATCTCCCCTCTGACACTTCAAACCCATTGCCCCTTGTCCTGGCATCGCAGGACATTCAACTTGTTGAAAGGCAGCAAAGGGGAAAAGGACCTGGGGGTCCTAATGCATGGGAGGGTGAGCATGAGCCAGCAATGTGCTCTGGTGGCCAGGAGGGGCAATGCCATTCTTGGGGTGGGTTAGAAGGGCTGTGGTTAGTAGGTCGACAGAGGTTCTCCTACCCCTCTACTCTGCCCTGGTGAGGCTACATCTGGAGTAATGTGTCCAGTTCTGGGCCCCCCCAGTTCAAGAGGGACATAGAACTGCTTGAGGGAATCCAGTGCAGAGCCACAAAGATGATTAAGGGAATGGAAGATCTCTGTTATAAGGAGAGCCTGAGGTAGCTGGGGCTGTGCTGCTGGGAGAGGAGGAGCCTGAGAGGTGCCCTCATCAGTGTTTATAAACTTGGAAAGGTGAGTGCCAGGAGGCTGGAGATGATGCTCAATGACAGGAAAAAGGACAATGGGTGGAAGCTGAGGCATAAGAAGTTCCATGGAAACAGGAGGAAAAGGAATTTTTTCCCTGTGAGGGTGACAGAACACTGGAACAGGCTGCCCAGGGGGGTTGTGGAGTCTCCCTCTCTGGAGATATTCAAAACCCACCTGGATGTGTTTCTGTGTGATCTGCTCTAGATGATCCTGCTCTGGCAGTGGGGGTTGGACTGGATGAGCTTTGGAGGGCCCTTCCAGCCCCTGCCATTCTGTGATTCTGTGATATCTTTGTGACTCTGCTTCCCTTTTGGGAGGCCAACAAGTGCAGTGCTTCCCAGCCAGCTGAAAGGAAACAATCTTCTAGGGCCCAAGTGTAAATGAGATTAGTCGGGAGATCGTTAGGCTAACAACAGCGAGTGGGAGGGAGGGAGTGATTGTTTAGTTCAGAAGGAAAGCATTAAGGAGAAAAAAAAAAAAAAACAAACTATCATTTGGGCACCAAAGTACAGAGTGAACACATCTTTTTAATTGCCTGTGGACTAGTGTGAGAAATCTCAGTAATAAACAACAGCAGGTGGAATTACTCACAGAGAGAGATTTGGCCTTCATGGTGCTACTGAAGTGTAGTGGGAACATATGAGGCTGCAAAGCACTGAAAGGCAGATGGACAAAAGGGAAGCAGAGTGCCACTATGTCAGAATGGCAGTAGGTATCTCAGAGTCATATGAACAACTTGGAAAGAATTGATCTTAGTTTTTTGTAGGACTGTGTGCTAATGGCTGGGGCACAAAATGGGATGGGAGTCAATATCTTAGGCACTGACAGGACTGGGGGCGTGGATCAAAGCCAGAGGAGGGCAGATTTAGATTGGATGTTAGGAAGAAGTTGTTCACCATGAGAGTGGTGAGAGTCTGGCACAGGTTTCCCAGGGAGGTGGTGGAAACCTCATCCCTGGATGTTTTTAAGGCCAGGCTGGATGTGGCTCTGTGCAATCTAATCTAGTAGAAAGTGTCCCTGCCCATGGCAGGGAGGTTGGAACTGTATGATCCTTGAGGTCCCCTTTCAACACTGACACTTCTGTGATCTATTGCAGACCACCAAATCACACTGGAATAGAGGTTGATTTCATTCCTGTAATGTGTAAGGGGAAATGTTGGATCCAGCAGGGAATTCAGTCTAAATTATATGTTTAAAGTCACCAGCTGCCCATAGTGAAGCATCATGAATGCAAACTTAGTTCAGATGGCAATTAAAAGGAAAATTGATCACACCAAAGAGTACAAACTTCAGGACAAATGATATGGGGTGCATGTGTACACATCAGAGCATCAGTGTTGAGAACAACAGGAAGGAGCAGGCCTTTGGAAATGAAATGGTGGCTACAAATGTCAGAGGTTTTCAAATCAGCAAATCCTAACAGATGTCACCCAAATGTTTTGGAAGACCTCGTTAAGGAGCTTCCAGAACCACAGGCTTGGGGCAGTGTGACTGGAAAGTTGACTGCAGAAAGGGACCAGGGGGTCAAAAAGCAACTCAGTATGAGCCAGCAGTGTGCCCAGGTAGCCAAGAAGGCCAGTGGCATCCTGGCTGGGATCAGAAATGGTGTGTGCAGGAGCAGGGAGGTGACTGTTCTCTTGGACTCTACTCTGGTGGGGCCACAGCTCAAGTGTTGTGTTCAGTTTTGGGCCACTCAATACAAGAAAGATGTGAAAGTGCTGAAGCCAGTGCAGAGGAGGGCAAGGAAGCTGGGAGGCACCTGGAGATTAAAAGTGGTGAAGAGCAACTGAGGGAGCTGGGGATGGTTAGTTTGAAAAAGAGGAGGCTGAGGGCAGACCTCATAGCTGTCTGCAGCTACCTGAAAGGAGCTTGTGGAGAGTTTGGTGCTGGGCTCTTCTCCCAGGTGATTACAAGAGGGAATGGTCTGAAGCTGCATCAGGGTGAGTTTAGACTGGACATGAGGAAGAATTTTTACCCAGCAAGAGTGGTCAGGCATTGGCATGGGCTGGGCAGGGAGGTGGTGGAGTCACCAACCCTGACTGTGTTTAAAGGTCATTTAGATGTGGTGTTGGAAACATGATTTAGGGGTGAACCTTGAGGAGTAGGGTTAATGGTTGAACTTGATAATCCTGAGGGTCTTTTGCAACCTGAACATTTCTGTGATTCTGTGATAATAGACTGCACAATCACCTTAGCTTAGCCTCATCAAACTAACCATCCCCAGCTCCTTCAGTCACTCTTCATCAGATTTATTCTCCAGGCCCTCCCCCAGCTCTGTTGCCTTACTCCACAGTGGCTCCAGCACCTCCATGTCCCTCTTGTATTAAGGTGTCCAAATCTGAACACAGCACTCAAGCTGTGGCCTCCCCAGAGCAGAGTCCAAGGGCACAATCCTCTCCCTGCTCCTGCTGCACACAGCATTTCTAATCCCAGCCAGGATGCCACTGGCATTCTTGGCCACCTGGGCACACTGCTGACTCATACTCAACTGATTGTCAATTACAACCCTCAGGTCCCAGCCAGACACTTTCTAGTCATAGTGCCCCAAGCCTGTTGCTTGGGGTTGTAGTCACTCAAGTCCAGGACCTGGCATTTGGCCTTGTTGAAGCTCAAATAATACCTAGATACAGTGCTCTGGGGGCCGGGGAGGGTTTACCCTCTGCTTTCTGCATGCTTGGGTGGGCACCACGGGGTCCTGCCAGCCCTTCCGCCCCAAAGCCTTTGGGCTTCTGTGCCATGCTGCCACCTTAGAGTTACAGGGACAGAGGAATCAGTGCAGTCTCAGCAACTGTGCAGATGGCACCAAACTTGTGGTACAGTCACTTGCTAGAGGGCAGGGATCCATCCAGAGGCACCTGGACAGGCTGCAGAGCTGTGCCCAGGCCAACCTCAGGACATTC
>VWZE01005340.1:42186-63094 GCA_013396675.1 Eubucco bourcierii
CCGCTCCAACACTTCCATGTCCTTCCTGTGCTGAGGGTTCCAGAACTGTACACAGGGCTCCAGGTGGGGTCTGACGAGAAAAGATTTTCAAGGAGCAGAGGCGTGGGAGTCTTAAAGTAGTTCCTAGATGCATCTTTCATTCACACTTGACCCACTCTGCAAATGACATTTAAAACCAGACAGTAAGCAATTGGAATGCTGAAACATTGTGGCAACCAAGCAAGGCATAATTTCTGTGTTACCTACATCTATAGATCACAATCTCAAATGCAAGATGGATGAATAGTAATTAAGAGTGGCTTTTCCTGCTAAATGCTAAAAATATTTGGAGGTCTTGAGCTCTTTCTCATAGGTGCTGATGCTGTGAATTTCATTGCTGAGCCAGTATTGCCATTATGTGTTTGAGGACAGAATTAGAGTCCATTGGCAGAAGCTGATTTTACTCAGGCTACTACACTAGGTGTTTTCTCTGAGAAAAGGGAGGGTGTCACCATCTTCTCAGAGGCACTGGAATCTTTCAAGGAAGTTGGGGGAGTGGTGTTGTGAGAGGGGAAATTAAAGGATTTGTCATATGAAAGGCTGGTGTGAGGTAGTTTCAAGCTTAACTCTCATCTGCTTCTAGAGGTGTGGAAGCTTGACTAAGATTTTAGATTGGTTGTGGGGGAGAGTTGATGTCATAGATTTCACAGATTTCATAGAATGGGAAGGTTTGAAGGGACCTCAAGGATCATCTAGTTCCAACCCCCTGCCATAGGCAAGGAGACCTCCCACTGCTGAGAGAGTCACTGACTGCTGGAATGGGCTGCCCAGGGAGGTGGTGGAGTCAGCGTCCCTGGAGGTGTTCAAGGTGGGTTTGGACGTGGCACTTGGTGCCATGGTCTGGTCTTGAGGGCTGTGGGAATGGGTTGGACTTGATGAGCTTTGACGTCTCTTCCAACCTTGGTGATACTAGTACAGGTTACTCAAGGGCTCATCCAGCCTGGTGCTGAATATCTCCCTGGGCAACCTGTGCCAGTGTCTCACCACCCTCACTCCAAACAACTTCCTCTTGACATCCACTTTCAATCTCCCCTCTGCCAGTTCAAACCCATTGCCCCTTGTCCTGGCATTGCCAGACCTTGTCAATAGTCCCTCCCCAGCCTTCCTGTTGCCCCCTTCAGATCCTGGAAGGCTACTCTAAGGTCTCCTGGCAGCCTTCTCTTCTCCAGGCTGCAGAGCCCCAACTCTCTCAGCCTGTCCTCACAGTAGAGTTGCTGCAGCCCTCTCAGCATCTTCATGGTGACTCCACCACCTCCCATGTTAGATTCTCCCTGTTATGAGGATAATCTCCTGTTTGACAGACAAGACCTGCTCCTCTGAGCAATGGAGGCATAGCAGTAGTGTATCTATTACAAGAAAGATGTGGGCATGCTGGAAGGTGCCCAGAGAAGGTTGATCAGAGGGCTGGAGCACCTCTGCTATGGAGACAGACTGAGAGACTTGGGCTAGTGCCGTCTGGAGAGAAGAGACTCTGAGGAAAACGTCTTGTGGCCTCACAGTATCCCAGTATCAGCAAGGTTGGAAGAGACCTCAAAGCTCATCAAGTCCAACCCATCACCACAGCCCTCAAGACCAGACCATGGCACCAAGTGCCACGTCCAAACCTGCCTTGAACACCTCCAGGGACGCTGACTCCACCACCTCCCTGGGCAGCCCATTCCAGCACTCAATGACTCTCTCAGGCAACAACTTTCTCCTCACCTCCAGCCTAAACTTCCCCTGGCACAGCTTCAAACTGTGTCCTCTTGTTCTGCTGCTGCTTGCCTGAGAGAAGAAGGTAACCTCCTCCTGGCCACAACCACCCTTCAGGTAGCTGGAGACAGCAAGAAGGTCTCCCCTGAGCCTCCTCTTCTCCAGGCTAACCAATCCCAGCTCCCTCAGCCTCTCTCCATAGGGCTGTGCTCCAGGCCTCTCCCCAGCCTCGTTGCCCTTCTCTGGACACACTCAAGCACCTCAATGTCCTTCTTCAATGGAGGGGCCCAGAACTGGACACAGGACTCAAGGTGTGGCCTAAGCAGTGCAGAGTCCAGGGGGAGAATGAGCTCCCTGCTCCTGCTGGCCACACTCTTGCTGATGCAGGCCAGGATGCCATTGGCCTTCTTGGCCACCTGGGCACACTGCTGGCTCATGTTCAGGTGGGTGTCAATCAGCACCCCCAGATCCCTTTCTGTTTGGCTGCTCTCCAGCCACTCCCACCCCAGCCTGTAGCTCTGCATGGGGTTGTTGTGGCCAAAGTGCAGCACCTGGCACTTGGATTTGTTGAGCTCCATCCCCTTGGACTCTGCCCATCTGTGCAGGCGGTCGACGTCCTGCTGCAGAGCCCTTCTGCTCTCCAACCCAGCAACATCAGCCCCCAGCTTGGTGTCAGCTGCAAACTTGCTGGTGCCTGACTCGATGCCCTCGTCCAGATCATCACTGAAGATGTTACAGAGGATGGGGCCCAGCACTGATCCCTGGGGCACACTGCTAGTGCCCAGCCTCCAGCTGCATGTGGCACCATTCACCACCACTCTCTGGGCTCGGCCCTCCAGCCAGTTGCTAACCCAGCGCAGAGTATCTGAGGGAGCCTACAAGAAAGCTGCTGAGGTAGCTTTTTAGGGTGTCAGGTAGTGATAGGACTGGGGTGAATGGATCCAAGCTGGAAGAGATTGAGGTTAGATGTTAGGAAGAACAAGAGTGTTGAGAGACAGGAACAGGTTGCCCAGGGAGGTGCTGGAAGCGTCCTCTCTGGGTATTATTAAAGCCAGGGTGGATGTCTCTCTGGGCAACCTGATCTAGTGTGATCTGTCCCTGCCCATGGGACTGGATGATGCTTGAAGTCCCTTCCAGCCCTGACAATTCTGTGATTTTGTGTGATTTTTGTCATCCTTGTTTTGCCTACTCATTCTTTTCACAACATTTCCCTAAGTTGTGATCTCCTTGAAGCTAAGATGTCCCCAAGGCTTTAAATGACTCAATAAAACTGCCTACAAGTTTTCTGCTGTACAAGAAGGCAGTAATTGGAGTACATGCTTGCTTAGACTGAAAACCAGAATGTTCTGTAACCTTTCCTCTAGCATGGTTTAAACTGGCTAGCAGGTAGCATTAGTAGTTTCTCATGCAGCTGTCACTGCAGTCAAACCTCTTGGATTGCTGCTCCCTGTGAATTAATCCTTAATGTCCCAGGGGGGAAAGGAGGGGAAATAAAATCATTGGAAAACTTTATCTGAATTAGTCATAAAGACAGACTTCAGCATAAGCCCCAACAGTTATTTTCTCCTGAAATTCAGTGGCTACTTCTTGCCAACAGTTCTGTGCAACAAAGTCTAACAGCAAGTCTAGCCTAGATGGATTTATAACCCAGATGTAGAAAGACCCTTTGGTGCCCAAGCCCCTGACCTCACTGGCATTTAACCACCTGAATAGGAACTTGGTTTTTCCTTCCTGGGGCTGACCTTTTCGTTTTTTCTGATTTTTCTGTGTCACAGTAACTTAAATCATGTTACCAATTCTAAGCCTAGGGTTTGAACATCCAGGAGAGGATGTGCTGTGGGGAAAGAGACATATGCAGATCGCAGTAATGCCAGGACAAGGGGCAATGGGTTTGAACTGGCAGAAGGGAGATTGAAATTGGATGTTAGGAGGAATTTGGTTGTAGTGAGGGTGGTGAGACACTGGTACAGGTTACCCAGGGAGGTTGTGGAGCACAGAAGCACAGAATGTGATCTTTGATCACATTCTGTGCTTCTGTGCTCCACAACCTCCCTGGTGGTGTTCAAGGCCAGGTTGGAGGAGTCATTGAGTGCCCTGTACTAGTGGGAGGTGTCCCTGCCTATGGCAGGGGATTGGAACTGGATGATCCTTGAGGTCCCTTCCAACCTTAACATTCTATGATTTTCTAAGGGTGCAATCAGCTTTCACAATTTAATGTTGCCTACTTTAAGACAGCTTTCAACCCCTTGGTTTGTCCTTAGGTGTTAGATTTGTGCTGTTTAGACAAAGTTCCTTTGTGCCAGGAAAGCTGTAACAGGTTTTAGGCAGCAGACACATTGCAGCAGTTACTTTGAAACTTTAACGTCTAGCATTAAAGAAGCAAAAGTAGAGAAGAACGATCCTGCAGGGCAGGGAAAAAAAAAAAAAGGCCCAAGGGTAAGGAGACTTTAAATATCTCTAAAATACCTGTTTTAATCCTAACAGATTTGGCAGCATCATATTTGGGATGGCTTAGACAGTTCTAAAATGGTTTGGTTTTGTGTCTCATAGGCAGCAGATAAGGCTAGATTATATGTAAAGTAGAACAAATTAATTGAACTAAATAACTTGAAATGTAATGGAAAGAGGTCACAAAACCAAAACAGAGATCTTCCTATTGCTGGGAACAGCATAGGATGTGATTTGATGGGGGGGTTAACAGGTGGGTGCAGGAATAGCTCCAGCAAGCTGCTCTGCACTGTGTGCACAGAAAGTGTTCAGACCAGGTGGTTTAGGCTGGGTTTGGTGAGCTCTGGTGCTAACACTCCTGCTCTCCCAGCAACGAGGTGTGTGGTGGCACTCTGCTCTCACAGGCAGTTACCCAGCTTCTGCTGAGCTTGCAATGCATAGCTGAAGAGACTGCAGTGCTCCTTTATGCCTTTACTCCTGCTCAGAGGAACCTGGATTTTGACAGGGTCCTCTTACTCCTTTCACTGTTCTCTTTTCATCCATTTTCTTTTTTTTTTCACCCCTTCCTTTCTCTTTGAGTCTCAAACCTTAAAAACAATTGTTCATCCTAAACCTTAAAAACAATTGTTCATCCTTAACTTTACAAACAATTGTTCATCCTAAACCTTAAAACAGTTGTTCATCCTTAACTTTACAAACAATTGTTCATCTTAAACCTTAAAAACAATTGTTCATCTTAAACCTTAAATACAATTGTTCATCCTTCACCTTAAAAACAATTGTTCATCCTTAACCTTAAAAACAATTGTTCATCCTTAACCTTACAATTGTTCATCCTTAACCTTAAAAAAATTGTTCATCCTTAACCTTACAATTGTTCATCCTTAACCTTAAAAACAATTGTTCATCTTAAACCTTACAAACAATTGTTCATCTTAAACTTAAAAACAATTGTTCATCTTAAACTTAAAAACAGTTGTTCATCTTAACCCTTAAAAACAATTGCTCAGTCTCAATTTGTCTTTAAAAAAAGATGAACCCCAAACATAACAATCACAGAGGGAGACACTGGCACAGGTTACCCAGGGAGGTTGTGGATGCTTCCTCCCCGGAGATGTTCTAGGCCAGGTTGGACAAGGCAAAAGACTAACCCCAAATATAACAATCACAGAGGGAGACACTGGCACAGGTTGCCCAGGGAGGTTGTGGATGCTTCCTCCCTGGAGGTGTTCAAGGCCAGGTTGGATGAGCCAAAAGACGAACCCCAAACATAACAATCACAGAGGGAGACACAGGCACAGGTTGCCCAGGGAGGTTGTGGAGCACAGAATCACCCAATGTGATCACATTGGGTGATTCTGTGCTCCACAACCTCCCTGGGCAACCTGTGCCTGTGTCTCCCTCTGTGATTGTTATGTTTGGGGTTCGTCTTNGGTCTGGAATTTTACCAGAGCAGGAGACTCCACGACCCACCCTGGGCAGCCTGTTCCAGAAACAGCTGTCTTCCTGTGTGTTGCCTTTTGCTTTCTTGCAGCTCCTTCCTCTTCCAAATGTGGCTTCAAGTTTGCTGTGTCTCTTTTCTTCACCACCAATTAAGGTCTCTCCAGGACCTCTCAAGGCAGACGGACATTCCTTATGGCACTGTCTTTGACTCGGCGGTCTACGAGCACGTCCGGGTGAAAGGGATGAACCCCTTTGAGAGGGACAGCATGTATTCCCAGATGTGGAGGATGATTAACAGGAGTAATGGCTCAGAGAACAACGTCTTGGAGTCGACTGCAGGCATTCAAAAGGTACTGCTGTGACTTCCTTTTGCTTCCTCTTGGAGACAGCTCTGCTGCAAACCTGCGTTCGCTTCGTTGTTTGTAGGCGGCTTTGTGCTGCCAGACTTAGTGCTTGAGTGGCAAAAGAAATATGACAAGAAGTAATTTAGCTCCAAAAGTGAAAAGTGATAGAATTTCATGGAGAGAATAAAAGGGCTGTAGGGGCTTAAAGTGGAGAAGTTCTCTTTTGAGGGGAAAAAAAATGGTCTACTGGAACATCTCTGCTACAAGGACAGGCTGAGGCAGCTGAAGCTTTTCAACCTGGAGAAGAGAACACTTGGGAAGACCTTAGAGCTGCCTGCCAGTACCTGAAGGGAGCCTACAAGAAGGCTGCAAAGGGACTGCTTCCAAAAACCTTTAGTGACAGAAACAGTGACAGAAACAGAGGCAATGGTTTGAAATGAGAGAGGAGATGATTTAGATTGGATGAGAGGAATAAGGTCTGCACTACCTAAAGAGAGCCTACAAGAAGGCTGCAAAGGGACTGCTTCCAAAGGCCTTTAGTGACAGGAACAGAGGCAATGGTTTGAAATGAGAGAGAAGGAGATTTAGATTGGATGTGAGGAATAAGGGGGCTACAGGAAGGCTGGGGAGGGACTATTGACAAGGGCTTGGAATGCCAGGACAAGAGGCAATGGGTTTGAAGTGGCAGAGGGGAAATTTAGGCTGGATGTTAGGAGGAAGTTGTTTGCAGTGAGGGTGGTGAGACACTGGCACAGGTTGCCCAGAGAGGTTGTGGCTGCTCCCTCCCTGGAGGTGTTCAGGGCCAGGTTGGAGGAGGCCTTGAGAGCCCTGTACTAATGGGAGGTGTCCCTGCCTATGGCAGGGTTGGAACTGGACGATCCTTGAGGTCCCTTCCAACCTTACCATTCTATGATTCTATGGAAAAGGTCTGCACCATGAGGGTGCTGGAACACTGCAACAGGTTGCCCAGGGAGGGAGTTGAAGCCCTGTCCCTGGAGATATTTATAGTCAAGCTTGACAAGGCTCAGAGCCAGCTGACCTAGTGGAGGGTGTCCCTGCAGGGGGGCTTGGACTAGATGACCTTTGGAGGTCGCTCCCAACCCAAACCAATTCTGTGGTTCTGTGGCTTTTAACTATAAGGGGATGCATTTGCAGCTAAATAGTGATTGTGCCTGGTAATTTCTGGAAACCCATAGCACTGGCAGAGAGGATTGGAACTTCTCAGCTGTGTAGCTTGGTTTCAGGAACATTTTAAAAAGTAAGTACCTAGAATGTTTGCTCTGAAAAGGATTTGTAGGTAAGAGAGATGAATGCATTTGTCATGATGCAAAATAGGGTTAGGATCACTGGAGGTCCAACCCTGGAAGATGTGGCAATGCACTGTGCAAAGCTGAAGTGCTTTGAATGTGAGACATTGATCAACTTCTTGTTGTGGAACCCTGACTCCTTGACTTTAAGGTTGTAGCTCTGAGTCATGTATATCTTGAGAGAGACACAAAGTAAAAAGATGACTGCTTCAAGGAGACCTTAGAGTAGCCTTCCAGTGTCTGAAGTGGGCTACAGGAAGGCTGGAGAGGGACTACTGACAAGGGCTTGGAATTGTAGGACAAGGGGAATGGGTTTGAAGTGGCAGAGGGGAGATTGAAAGTGGATGTTAGGAGGAAGTTGTTTGCAGTGAGGGTGGTGAGGCACTGGTAAAGGTTGCCCAGGGAGGCTGTGGCTGCTCCCTCCCTGGAGGTGTTCAAGGCCAGGTTGAATGAGTCCCTGAGTGACCTGTGCTAGTGGGAGGTGTCCCTGCCTATGGCAGGGGGTTGGAACTGGATGATCTTTGAGGTCCCTTCCAACCTTATCATTCTATCATTCTATGATTTGGGTTTAAAGAGCCACCTTCTGTAGCAGGCTTAGCTGCAGGAAATGATTTTGAGAGCTGGAGTCAATTGTTGTAGTCACATTTCTGAATGCAATAGTTCCAGTAGATGTTTTTAGGTTACAGCTACAGCTTCTCTACCAACTCCGGTTTGTGAAAGGCTTCAGAAGGAGAGTGAATATAGGTTAGTGAGTGACCATATGCAAACCTTTTTGCTACCATTATGTCTTCACATCCAGAGTTTTAAGTCAAATCTGAGAAATATCATTTTTTAATGGAATTTCTTTTACATTTCATAGTGTGAAGACTGATTAGGGTAGGTAAGCATGAAATTGTGTGTTCACTCTGTTTAAGTTTGGTTCAGAGAGGCTTTTAAATATCCAGACAAGCTCTGTCATTTGTCTCTATCAAAATGTGTTTACCAAAAGGGAAAAAAAAAAAAAAACAAACTCACCCTATAATTTCTGGTGTGTTCACACTGGATTCAAACATAGGAAATAGTCTGTTAAGAAATGTGATAAAGTCTCTGGTGGTCTCCTCCTAATAAATGAACTGCAAAATACAAAGGTTCTTTGAAGCTTTAAAAATCACCAATCCACTCTCTCCATAACTGAAGTCATATTTTCTTCTCTGAAGGGCTAAACAGCAAGACAGGCCCAAGGGGAATTGCACTTTTGAAACCTCTTTAGATAATGTCATATGCTGAAAAAGCAAGAAAGAAAGAGGTGGGGGGTGGGAAAGACATTTTGAAGATTTATTGGCTCGAGGAAATTGCTTTTTTTTTTTTTTTTTCCTCCCAGAAAATGTATTTTAGCTCAGTTTGTAAGGGGCTGATAAAGATGGAGTTTGGCTTTTGTGTATAAAAAAAAAAGCTCCTCTCCTCCTGGTTTGCTTTTCCAAGATACACTTAAGGGTTTCAGAAGAATCAAAAACCAGAGCACGTCAGACACAGCTGTGTTGACTAATGTCTTGTAGCTGAAAAACCCTCACCAGTGTATCACACTGGCAGGTAATTCCAGACTACAGCCTTTGATTTCTCATTGCTGGAAACATGCCAGCTGCTCTCTTAAAACCTACAAACCCCCCAAAATATCAGAGTTCTCCAATGTGTCATACCTCTGCTTCTCAGGAATAAGCACTCACAAATGATGATGCTGGAAGAAAAAAAAACGAGTTGCAGCATCTGGGCAATCCAACCAGCTCCTGCTTTTAAGATCCCAGAGGGCTCAGGCCCAGTTCTAAGGACCATAGACATAGAAACATAGAATGGTAAGGTTGGAAGGGATCTCAAGCATCATCCAGTTCCAACCTTCTGTCATAGCCAGGGACACCTCTCAGTAGAACAGGTTGCTCAAGGCCTCGTCCAGCCTGGCCTTGAACACCTCCAGGGAGGTTGTGGAGCACAGAAGACCTTTAGGGAGGTTGTGGGGCACAGAATTACCCAATGTGATCAAAGATCACATTGGGTGATTCTGTGTTCCACAACCTCCCTGGGCAACCTGTGCCAGTGTCTCACCACCCTCACTACAAACAACTTCCTCCTAACATCCACTTTCAATTTCCCCTCTGACACTTCAAACCCATTCCTCCTCATCCTGGCATTGCAAGACCTTGTCAGTAGTCCCTCCACAGCCTTTCTGGAGCCCCCTTCAGATCCTGGAAGGCTACTCTAAGGTCTCCTGGCAACCTTCTCTTCTCCAGACTGCAGAGCCACAACTTTCTCAGCCTGTCCTCACAGCAGAGCTGCTGCAGCCCTCTCAGCATCTTGGTGGCCTCCTCTGGACCCACTCCAACACTTCCATGTCCTTCCTGTGCTGGGGGCTCCAGAACTGCACACAGGACTGCAGGTGGGGTCTGAGGAGAGCAGAGCAAAGGGGCACAATCCCCTCCCTTGCCCTGCTGCCCACACTGCTCTTGCTGCAGCCCAGGACACAGTTGCTGTCTGGGCTGCACTCACACTGCAGCCTCATCCACCTATGTGTGTACAGCTTCTCTCCTTCTTTCACCTTGCAGAAATAAATGACACAGAAAAATATTTGTCAGTTGGCGTTGACAGAAGCTTTGGGAGATTGTGTTTAGCCTGCTCAGGAAGAAAGCTGGATGAAGGATGTGATGTTGAGAGCTAATCTTAGCCAGGGAAAGTTAATTTTTTTTTTTATTATTTTTTTTTAAGTAACTGGTAAAAAGGAAAGATTAAAATATCTGCAACAGATTTTTTAAAGACAAAAGGGTTTCAAAGGAAATAATTCATGGGGCTCCCCAGCCTACTTATGTACTTCATGATGTTCTTCAGGGTCCTGGAAAAATGTAACTAAGTCACATCACAGCTGTTAACCCACTCAGATCATAAACCTGGACAACCTAAACCAGCAGGTCTCCTTCTGTGCTTCACTTTGTTCCAACCATTAATCAGCACTAAAGTGACTGAACAGCAGTTTGTCCAAGCCCTCTAAGGCCATTACCTCAGTGCACTTTCCTCAAGTGCCAAATGAGGGCTAAGACTTAAGGAGTGCTTCCAAATGGATATGGGGAAAAGGGATTTACACTGGGCTGCCTAATGGCTGTGAAAGAACTGCCATAGGAGGGACCACCATGTGAGAGAGGTGTGCAGGAAGGATGCTATAGAGACAGGGGACTTTGGAAACACTAGAAACTGAGGGAATTGGGGCTGTTCAGTCTGGAGAGGAGAAGGCTTCAAGGTGACCTTATTGTGGCCTTGCAGTATCTGAGAGGGGCCTACGAGAAAGCTGGGGAGGGACTTTTTGCGGTATCAGGTAGGAATAGGACTGGAGGAAATGGATCCAGACTAGAAATGGGGAGATTCAGACTGGATGTTAGGAAGTTCTTCAGCATAAGGAAGGACATGGAAGTGTTGGAGCAGGTCCAGAGGAGGCCACCAAGATTCTGAGAGGGCTGCAGCAGCTCTGCTGTGAGGACAGGCTGAGAGAGTTGGGGTTCTGCAGCCTGCAGAAGAGAAGGCTTCCAGGAGACCTTAGAGTAGCCTTCCAGGATCTGAAGGGGGCTCCAGGAAGGCTGGGGAGGGACTATTGACAAGGGCTTGGAATGCCAGACCAAAGGGCAATGGGTTTGAAGTGGCAGAGGGGAGATTGAAAGTGGATGTTAGGAGGAAGTTGTTTGCAGTGAGGGTGGTGAGACACTGGCACAGGTTGCCCAGGGAGGCTGTGGGGCACAGAATCACCCAATGTGATCAAAGATCACATTGGGTGATTCTGTGCCCCACAACCTCCCTGAAGGTGTTCAAGGCCAGGTTGGATGAGCCCTTGAGTGCCCTGTACTAGTGGGAGGTGTCCCTGCCCATGGCAGGGGAATTGGAACTGAATGATCCTTGTGATCCCTTCCAACCCTGACTGACTCTGTGATTCTAAGTGGGGTTTGCAGGTAGCCATCACAGAAGAGGCTTTGCCAAACATTTGGGTGCCATGCTACAAGCCTGTAGTTTTCCCTTGCAAACCAGAGCGAGCTGGCACTCTTTTTATTTTTGAGGCAAATAGCAGTTTGATACTGATGTATATATAAACAAGGGGAAGGGGAGGGAGATCAAGCACAGATTTACTCACTGCATCTTCCCACTCCCTCAGCAGGACTGCAGATTTGCTGTACCAGTGACTTCCTGGGGCACGGCAGCTCTGGGAGCAAAAATACAATGCAACCAAATGACGATGATTGCACAGTGCCATTTTGCATCAGGCAATCTGCTGCTTTGATCTGATTTTCCTGGCAGGAGGGCAGAGCAGAAAGGAGAAATAAGATGGGAGGATGAGGCCATTGTAAATTTTCAGTGGGTTGTACTTATTGGCCCTGTTCTTCTCCTAAATAAGGTGCATGCATATCAGCATGTGTGCTTCTGTTCCATCCACGATGAACCATCAGGTCTGCTTAGAGCCACTGGGTGGATTTACCCTGGAGAGAGCAGAATTTTAAGCACCTCAAACAGGAGACAGCCTGAAAAGTGAAGGCACTTTAGGTATTTTTCTGCCACTTAGTGTCTTTTCCTTCCTTAGAAGGCAACAAAAAGCAACTGATTTCAATTGTGGGTAGGGGAACATTCAGTTGTTTGTCTTCCTGTTCTGTCAAATCAGGGTGGATGGGGAGGTGGATGGGGAGGTAGCTGCACTGCCTGGATTATTCTGGAGGGTATTCACTTTTGTCTCCTTTTTTTTTTTTTCCTTCATTACATTATTCCTAACTGGTTTGTGTATCTCCAATTGATTTTCCTTTTTGCATGGGTTATGAAATATGCATCTCATTCTGCCAAAGGAATCTCTATTTTTGTGGAAGTTATTTATTCAGAGAGGATTTACAGGGGCCTAAGCCATGCCTGTTTAAACATTCATTGAGGACTGCAAGAAAAGTCATTTAGGCTTAAACCTATCACATTACATACCTCTTTATGTCTTCTTAAAAACCACATTACCTTGCTTAATCCTTTACAAGCACCACAGGCTTTCCTATCCCTGGAACTATTCCCACTTAAAATATAATGAAGCACTTCCATTGTGCCCCTGACTGCTCTTTCTTCCCTGGAGTATAATAGCTCCTAATGCCCTACCCTACCCACCTTGTTCTTTTGAACATGACACCATAGCCTACAGCGTCTGCATTTTTCTCAGCAGCTCCCAGTGGAAAATTCCCTTCCCAGAATGCACAGGCAGAAGCTGAATGCATGTGAAACCTCTGCCTGTTGAACTTTATCTGCAAAACATTTAGCCAGTAGGAAACCCACAGTGAATAACTGTCAGGTGAAATAATGCTTCTGGATGGTGCATGAAAAGAAACTCCTCTTAGGCTGTCACAATATTTCATAGAATCATAGAATCAGGCAGGGTTGGAAAAGACCACGAGGATCATTCAGTTCCAACCCCCCCTGCCACGGGCAGGGACACCTCACACTAGATCAGGCTGCCCAGAGCCACATACAGCCTGACCTTAAACACCTCCAGGGATGTGTCCACCTCCCTGGACAACTCGTTCCAGGCTCTCACCACCCTCATGCTGAAGAACTTCTTCCTAACATCCAGTCTGAATCTACCCATTTCCAGCTTTGTTCCATTCCCCCCAGTCCTATCCCTACCTGATCCCCTAAAAAGTCCCTCCCCAGCTTTCTTGTGGCCCCCTTCAGATACTGGAAGGCCACAATAAGGTCACCTTGCAGCCTTCTCTCCAGACTGAACAGCCTCAACTGCCTCAGTCTCAGTCTCACAGTATCACCAAGGTTGGAAGAGACCTCAAAGCTCATCAAGTCCAAGCCATCACCACAGCCCTCAAGACCAGACCATGGCACCAAGTGCCACGTCCAAACCTGCCTTGAACACCTCCAGGGACGCTGACTCCACCACCTCCCTGGGCAGCCCATTCCAGCAGTCAGTGACTCTCTCAGGCAACAACTTTCTCCTCACCTCCAGCCTAAACTTCCCCTGGCACAGCTTCAGACTNCACAGGACTCAAGGTGTGGCCTAAGCAGTGCAGAGTCCAGGGGCAGAATGAGCTCCCTGCTCCTGCTGGCCACACTATTGCTGATGCAGGCCAGGATGCCATTGGCCTTCTTGGCCACCTGGGCACACTGCTGGCTCATGTTCAGGCAGGTGTCAATCAGCACCCCCAGATCCCTTTCTGTTTGACTGCTCTCCAGCCACTCCCACCCCAGCCTGTAGCTCTGCATGGGGTTGTTGTGGCCAAAGTGCATCATCTCCTCATAGCAGAGCATCTCCAACCCTCTGTTCATCCTCATGGCCCTTCTCTGGACACCTTCCAGCATATCCATTGCCCTCCTGTAATAGAGACTCCAAAACTGGATGCATTACCCCAGGTGGAGTCTCACCAGTGCAGTGACAGCACACAGCATCAAAAAGGAAATTGGTCTTGAGGTCTGAAGGTTTTGATTTTCTTGGGATCCTATTTGTATTGCCAATGGAAACTTGCTAGCAACTGCTGAGGCCATTTGTTTTCCCTAGATGCTGTGGGTGAAACTTTTCCCTTCCTGAGAAGACTTTAATTATAAGTGTTGTTTCAACTAACTATGACTTTACTGAGGTGATTTGTCTGGGGAAGAAAGGTGTAGCAATGATTTACAGTTCTGTACCAGAACACACTGTTAATGAGGGGATGTGGTTAGTCTTAATTTGTTTTCAGCAGTGGCAGCAGCATGAACTTTTCTATGGATGGGGCAAACATTTGTGACCGTGGAGCTGGCCAATAAAAAGACAGTGAAAACATGAGATAACTGAGACAGACATTTGGGATATTGGATCTGTGCTGTGATGCAGCACATGTTCTGCCCAGGGCAGTGCTGGAGTCCCCTTCCCTGCAGGTGTTTCAGCAGCCTGTGCAGTGTGCTTAGGGACATGGTTTGGTGTTGAACCTGCAGTGCTGGAGTCCCCTTCCCTGCAGGTGTTTCAGTAGCCTTTACAGCTGTGCTTAGGGACATGGTTTGGTGTTGAGCCTGCAGTGCTGGGTTGAGGATTGGACTGGATGAGCTTGGCGGGCTCTTTCAACCAGATGCTTTCTGTGATTCTGTGATAGCTGCAAATTATCTGCAAATTTACATGTTCAAAAGCTCAGAAAACTCCATAGGAAGCCAACATCTAAAACCTGGGTTGTTCTCAGGCTCTGTGTTCACAGGATGGTAAGAGGTTCTGCAGGTTTATTTGGACCAGTATGTTTTCTTGCACAGCCTCGTGTGGGTTGCAGTCTATGTCCCAACTTGTAGCCTTTAAGGTCTTTGTGGTCATTATGCTCCTCAGTAGGTGTTTTGTCAAGGCCAATTTCCTCATTGAATTATATATGCACTTACTTCACATCTCCAAAAAGAGAAGGCTTCGAGTAGGTGGTGGAGTCACCATCCCTGGAGGTTTTCAAGGCGGGTTTGGACGTGGCACTTGGTGCCATGGTCTGGTCTTGAGGGCTGTGGTAATGGCTTGGACTTGATCTTTGAGGTCTCTTCCAACCTTGGTGATACTGTGAGACTGTGACCTTAGAGTAGCCTTCCAGTACCTGAAGGGGGCCTACAGGAAGGCTGGGGAGGGACTATTGACAAGGGCTTGTAATGACAGGACAAGGGGCATTGGGTTTGAAGTGGCAGAGGGGAGATTGAAAGTGGATGTTAGGAGGAAGTTGTTTGCAGTGAGGGTGGTGAGACACTGGCACAGGTTGAGGGTGGTGAGACACTGGCACAGGTTGAGTGTGGTGAGACACTGACACAGGTTGCCCAGGGAGGTTGTGGAGCACAGAAGCACTGAACGTGATCAAAGATCACGTTCAGTGCTTCTGTGCTTCACAACCTTCCTGGGGGTGTTCAAGGCCAGGTTGGAGGAGGCCTTGAGTGACCTGTACTAGTGGGAGGTGTCCCTGCCTATGGCAGGGGATTGGAACTAGGTGATCCTTGAGGTCCCTTCCAACCTTACCATTCTATAATTCTCTACGTTTGGCTCTGGCTCAGAAAGGGATAAGAATCAAAAAAGAAAGGCAAGAGTGGATATTAATGCTGGGGCTTTGCTCCGCTCCCCTGTGTGTCTTAATTCATTACAAGGGGCTCAGCTACTCTCTGTATCTGCTGGTTTGCTAAATAATTATCAACCCAGGCACTGGCTCCCTCCTTCCCTTCTGACTCCAGAGGTAATACTTCTTGGGCAGATGAGATGTTCTGTCGCTGCTCTAAAAGTAATAAGGTTTGGAAGTGCCCTTAAGACTTTGACATGTTCAGCTCCACAGCTGCAGGTGCGATTTATCTGTTTTGCAATTACCATCTCCTGCACAGTCCACAACTTGGAGCTGACAGGTGCCTGAGGCAACTAAATGCACCTGCTGTCCTCAGTTTGTCTCATCAGAGGTGGCCTGGCTCTGTCTTATTTGTCATATGCCATCCTTTTTCCTGGAAAGCAGATCTCAATGTAAAGCCTGAGGTAGATTTACCAGTGAAGAGCTGCTACTAATGTCAAGAGGAATGCCTGATCCACTGGCACTAGGCTGAGGAGGGACTATTGACAAGGGCTTGCAATCCCAGGAAAATGGGCAATGGGTTTGAACTGGCAGAGGGGAGATTGAAACTGGATGTTAGGAGGAGTTTGTTTGCAGTGAGGATGGTGAGACACTGGCACAGGTTGCCCAGGGAGGTTGTGGAGCACAGAAGCACCGAACGTGATCAAAGATCACGTTCGGTGCTTCTGTGCTCCACAACCTCCCTGGAGGTGTTCAGCATCAGGTTGGATGAGGCCTTGAGTGCCCTGTACTAGTGGGAGGTGTCCCTGCCTGTGGCAAGGGAGTTGAAACTGAATGATCCTTGTGGTCCCTTCCAACCTAACCCATTCTATGATTCTATGTTTAATGGCTCACAGCTTGCCAACGTGTTGGTTTCTGTGGACAGGGTAATCAGCTGTATTTCATTGCAAAGCATATTTCTCATGGGCATCCCAAACTGGCTGCAGTTTGCATCAGCCAAAAGAATGATCAGCCTGGAGAAAGACTTTCTTTTCTTTTTCAGTCTTTTTCTTCCCTATAATCCTTTGTATCTTTGCTTCAGTATCTAGGGCTCAAACAAGCTTGCAGCAGTGCAAACACTGAGAATCCTGACAGAAAGCACTACAAAGGCAGCGTGGTGTTACTTTCAGGAATTATCAAAAGGCCAATAGTCATCTGGCTGAGTTTGAGGAGGTCAGTTTATGTTGGATGGGCAATAACTGACCTGTGACAGTTAACAGAGCATGGAGAAGATTCTGTGCATGGCTTTGAAAATCAAATGTAAAACCGTTTTCCTGCTGCCTCGTTTTCCCAGAATTCAAGGGAGGCTGAATAAAAAGCTCCCTCTCACTCAGGAACACTCATAGAATGGTAAGGTTGGAAGGGACCTCAAAGATCATCTAGTTCAAATCCCCTGCCATAGGCAGGGACACCTCCCACTAGTACAGGGCACTCAAGGACTCATCCAGCCTGGTGCTGAACACCTCCAGGGAGGTTGTGGACCTCAGAAGTTGTGCTTGGCATTGTGCCTACCCAGGTGCAATGCCATCCTAATTAGTCCACTTTTACACAAAAGAAACTCCAACTGAAAACTTCACCAACACAGGAATCAGGTTTCTTCTCTGGACTGTTTTGCTGTGTAACAAAATGACTACAGGGTTAAAAGTAGGCTAAGGTGTGAAGTACTTAACTCTATTTGGCCATTAGGACTAAGGTTAGGGACCCCACTATCCCATGCCCACTCCTCAATGGGCTGTCAGCCATTCTTTCCTCAGCTGAAATGTCTGGACTCAGCTTTCTGCAGAATGCAATTCTACAGGATTCAAGCAAAATTAGGTCCTTGGGGTATATTTTGCCATTTCTTATTTTTGAGTACCATTTCTAGTCACAGAATATGACTGTATTTTGATAGGCACTGTACAAAATAAGCTGCCAGGAAAAAGAGGTTTCCAGCATAGCCTCTCTAGAGAGAGAAATTGCCTGTCTGTGATAGTTAGGAAGGGAACTTGAGCACCTAAATTAGGCACCTGAAGTTACACATGATCAGAGTATGGTTGTAGCTGTGACAGTGAAAGGGTCTAAGTGAAGCAAAATGTCAAGAGAACTGCCTTTGAATGGAAGAGAGGCTGTACCCAAAGTCAAGAGAACTGCCTTTGAATGGAAGAGAGGCTGTACCCTAAGTGACCAAGCAAATGCTCTCTGAAAACAAGCAGAAAACCTCAAGAGTAAGCTGTACAAGTGGGAGGTGTCCCTGCCTATGGCAGGGGGTTGGAACTGGATGATCCTTGAGGTCACTTCCAACCTTACCCTTCTATGATTCTATGATAAGATCAGAAAACTGTCTCTGAGATTTATGCAATTATGCTAACCAACAAGAGACCTCAAGAGAAATACAGAGTTGTCACTACAGAAGCTGGAGAAAATGGGAGGTAAAAAGAACTGATTGCTCAATAAAATCTCCCTTGTTCACCCCTCTCTTTTCATATTCTGTCAAACCATTGCAAACTTCAGCTCCCATACTCAGCTTTTGAAGTTAGGCTGTGGCTCTCCTTTGATGATGAAGGCTGGAAGGGCAGACACAGAGAGGCTGTTTTCTGAGAAATATTCTCATTCTGATAATTGTCCTGTTCATCCATTTAGTTTATCCTCGGGTGTACTGCTTTGCTCTCACTCAAGTCACAGCTGAGGTGGTATTTAGATGACTGCAGTGTGAGTTCCTCTCTGCTGCCTTCTACAGTATAGAATCATAGAATGGTAAGGTTGGAAGGGACCTCAAAGCTCATCCAGTTCCAATCCCCTGCCACAGGCAGGGACACCTCCCACTAGTACAGGTCACTCAAGGCCTCCTCCAACCTGGCCTTGAATACCTCCAGGGAGGTTGTGGAGCACAGAATGTAGTAGTAGTGCTTTCTGTCAGGATTTATAGAATCCTAGAATGGTAAGGTTGGAAGGGACCTCAAGGATCATCCAGTTCCAACCCCCTGCCATAGGCAGGGACACCTCCCACTAGCACAGGGCACTCAAGGCCTCCTCCAACCTGGCCTTGAACACCTCCAGGGAGGGAGCATCCACAACCTCCCTGGGCAACCTGTGTTCTGCTGTGAGGACAGGCTGAGAGAGTTGGGGCTCTGCAGCCTGCAGAAGAGAAGGCTTCCAGGAGAGCTTGGAGTAGCCTTCCAGGATCTGAAGGGGCCTACAGGAAGGCTGGGGAGGGACTGTTGACAAGGTCTTGCAATACCAAGACAAGGGGCAATGGGTTTGAAGTGGCAGAGGGGAGATTGAAACTGGATGTTAGGAGGAAGTTGTTTGCAGTGAGGGTGGTGAGGCACTGGCACAGGTTTCCCAGGGAGGTTGTGGAGCAGTGAGGGTGGTGAGTGGCTGGAGAGCAGCCCTGAGGAACAGGTCCTGGGGGTGTGGGGTGATGAAAAGCTCAAGATGAGGCTGCAGTGTGAGTGTAGCCCAGACAGCAACTGTGTGCTGGGCTGCAGCAAGAGCAGTGTGGGCAGCAGGGCAAGGGAGGGGATTCTGCCCCTTTGCTCTGCTCTCCTCACACCCCACCTGGAGTCCTGTGTGCAGTTCTGGAACCCTCAGCACAGGAAGGACATGGAAGTGTTGGAGTGGGTCCAGAGGAGGTCATGAAGATGCTCAGAGGGCTGCAGCAGCTCTGCTGTGAGGACAGGCTGAGAGAGTTTGGGCTGTGCAGCCTGGAGAAGAGAAGGCTTCCATGAGACCAGCCCTGTAGAATTGCTGCCAGGATAAGGCACACAGTGCATTGCCAGGCATGTTGGCTGAAACAGTCCTCATGTACACGTGGAAAGCAGAATCAGCTTTGATGTACACATGGAGAACAGAATCAGCTTTGTGTTAGGCAGCCCTCAATCTCTACCTGTAGGGATAACAAACAGGAGGTTCTCTTCCTTCTCCTGGTTTAGTTTGGTTTGGTTTGGGGGTTGTTTTTTTCTGTTGTTGTTGCTGGGTTTTGTTTCTTTGTTTGTGGTTTGGGGAAAGGCTGAGAGCCCTGGGGCTGCTTAGTCTGCAGAGGAGAAGGCTGAGAGGGGATCTGAGCAATGTCTGGCAAGAGCTGAGGGCTGGAGATCAGGAAGGAAGGCACAGGGACAGCCTCTGCTCACTTGTGCCCTGCCATAAGACAAGGGCAAGGGATGGAAACTGCAGCACAGGAAGTTGCAGCTCAGCATGAGGAAGAAGTTGTTGAGTGCAAGGGTGAGAGAGGCCTGGCACAGGCTGCCCAGAGAGGTTGTGGAGTCTCCTTCTCTGGAACCTTTGCAGCCCTGTCTGGATGTGTTCCTGTGTGACCTGTGCTGGATTCTCTGTTCCTGCTCTGGCAGGGGGCTTGGACTGGAAGATCTCCAGAGGTGCCTTGCAACCCCTAACATCCTGTGAGCCTGTGGTCCTGTGACAATATGCTGCTCCTGGTTACCAGCATGAGGAGTTTGTAGCCAACAGTGCTTAGTTTATCCTTCTTGTGCCTTGTTTATCCATCTTGTGCCTTTTTCTGCTAGTGTGAAGCTTTGAGAACTGCTGCCAAAGCAGGATGCACCCCCTTTTCCCCCCCATGACCATACCACATCTGACTGCCATAGTCAGATCTTCATACATGGGAGACTTCAAATTTCTAAATATCTAAAGAGCATGAGTGTAGATTTCATTTGTACTGGCAAGTGGTTAATTGTAGAAATTCCAAGCTCCCTCCTAAAGCTGGGATTTTTAAGGGATGGGAAATACTGGAAGGGAACAGGGAGTAAGAAAACTGACAATTGGGAAATAGCTTCAGGGGAAAAAAATGCATTTTCAGTCAGAGGTTGTAAAAGCAGAGCATGTGTGGATAATTCCCAAAGGAATTTTTTTTTTTTTTCATGGAAGTATTTGTGGCTGAAGTATTTTTCAGCTGGCCACAGCCAGAGTTGTGGAAGCACCTGAGAGACATAAACAGAAAAGGATCTTGAACCCAACCCCTGCAAGCACTCATTTGTGCACATTTGAGTCTAACAGAGCAGTGCTGTTGTCACATTCCATAAAGAAAGGTTTATGAGTATTTACTTTGTGATGAATGCATTTATTATGCATTAGCACAGGGGAAGGCCAAAAGAGAAACAGCTCTCTTGGGTGCTCTTCCACACCACCTCAGGAGCAAAATGCAGGCTTTAGAAGCAACTGAAAACCAGGAGATGTCTTTATGGATATATCTGCAGCAAAATGGAAGTTCTGCATGTGACTCTCAATTAAAAGCAGAGCAAGATGATGCTCTCCCTCCTGTTTATCATCTTCAGGGGCCAGGAGAGGCTTACAGTATCACAGTATCCCAGTATCACCAAGGTTGGAAGAGACCTCAAAGCTCATCAAGTCCAAGCCGTTCCCACAGCCCTCAAGACCAGACCATGGCACCAAGTGCCACGTCCAAACCTGCCTTGAACACCTCCAGGGACGCTGACTCCACCACCTCCCTGGGCAGCCCATTCCAGCAGTCAATGACTCTCTCAGTCAGGAACTTTCTCCTCACCTCCAGCCTAAACTTCCCCTGGCACAGCTTCAGACTGTGTCCTCTTGTTCTGCTGCTGCTTGCCTGAGAGAAGAAAGCAACCTC
>VWZE01005340.1:63407-82165 GCA_013396675.1 Eubucco bourcierii
TCCTCAGACCCCACCTGCAGTCCTGTGTGCAGTTCTGGAGCCCCCAGCACAGGAAGGACATGGAAGTGTTGGAGTGGGTCCAGAGGAGGCCACCAAGATGGTGAGAGGGTTGCAGCAGCTGTGCTGTGAGGACAGGCTGAGAGAGTTGGGACTCTGCAGCCTGGAGAAGAGAAGGCTTCCAGGAGACCTTAGACTAGCCTTCCAGGAGCTGAAGGGGGCTACAGGAAGGCTGGGGAGGGACTATTGACAAGGGCTTGTAATGACAGGACAAGGGGCAATGGGTTTGAAGTGGCAGAGGGGAGATTTAGACTGGATGTTAGGAGGAAGTTGTTTGGAGTGAGGGTGGTGAGACACTGGCACAGGTTGCCCAGGGAGGTTGTGGAGCACAGAATTACCCAATGTGATCTTTGATCACATTGGGTGATTCTGTGCTCCACAACCTTCCTGGAGGTGTTCAAGACCAGGCTGGATGAGTCCTTGAGCAACCTGTTCTAGTGGGAGGTGTCCCTGCCTATGGCAGGGAGTTGGAACTAGATGATCCTTGAGGTCCCTTCCAACCTTACCACTCTGTGATTCTATGTGGCAACTTACAGACAAAGCATATTGGGTATATATAACAAAAAAGCATTTGGGCAATGCTAGATAATAAACATCTGCTGCTTTTTCCAACCCATAAATTTACATTAAATGCTGTGCTATAAGTGTACTACTTGGTCTTCTATGGCATTGCCTTGGTAAGAAATCAAACAAACAAAAGAGGATGACCAACAGCTTCAACTGACCAGAAACTGTAGAAGGATGAGCAAGCCATGCTTGAATTCTAGAGGAGTAGTGAACCTCCTGTTGTATGCCAGCACATGATCTCAGGGTTACTACTGAGGGTTGCCTCAGTAGTAACCCTGAGAGCTCACCACTTGCTGCTCTGTTCTGTCAGTACCTGATGTCTTCAGAGACTGATGTGCTGCCTGCATGGCATTCCACTCTGGCTAGTGGTTACTCATGCTGATTTCCAAGGAACATAGTCCTCTGATCCTGTAGGCTTCTGAGACTGCTGTTTGTTAAGCAAGAGAGACTCCAAATGGAACTTACAAGCTTCTGTAAATATTCTTTCCTGGTCTGGTCATATCAGTGAGGGCTGTTTCTGTGCAACCTGTTGGGAAGTTAAGCATGGGATGACTAAAATGTCCTCCTTGGTAAATAGAATCATAGAATGATAAGGTTGGAAGGGACCTCAAGGATCATCTAGTTCCAACCCCCTGCCATAGGCAGGGACACCTCCCACTAGCACAGCTCACTCAAGGCCTCCTCCAACCTGGCCTTGAACACCTCCAGGGAGGGAGCAGCCACAACCTCCCTGGGCAACCTGTGCCAGTGTCTCACCACCCTCACTGCAAACAACTTCCTCCTAACATCCACTTTCAATCTCCCCTCTGACACTTCAAACCCATTGCCCCTTGTCAATAGTCCCTCCCCAGCCTTCCTGTAGCCCCCTTCAGATCCTGGAAGACTACTCTAAGGTCTCCTGGAAGCCTTCTCTTCTCCAGGCTGCAGAGCCCCAACTCTCTCAGCCTGTCCTCACAGCAGAGCTGCTGCAGCCCTCTCAGCATCTTCATGGCCTCCTTTGGACCCAATACAACAGTTCTATGTCCTTCCTGTGCTGGGGAAATGTTTTTGTTACTTCTTCAGCTCACTTCTAGTAGCCATTTTCCTATGGGAGAATGATTAAAAGAGTTGAATTTGTGTGGTTTAACAGCCACACATTTTCTTTTGTGCCCAGATCTAGTTCCATATTCCTTCTTCAAAACCATCAGTGGGAAAGGTCTGTCAAAAATTGCTGCCTCAGAGAGAAATAGAAATTTGGATTATAGAATCATAGAATGGTAAGTTTGGAAGGCACCTCAAGGATCATCCAGTTCCTACCCCCTGCCATAGGCAGGGACACCTCCCACTAGTACAGCTCACTCAAGGCCTCCTCCAACCTGGCCTTGAACACCTCCAGGCAGGGAGCAGCCACAACCTCCCTGGGCAACCTGTGCCAGTGTCTCACCACCCTCACTGCAAACAACTTCCTCCTAACATCCACTTTCAATCTCCCCTCTGCCACTTCAAACCCATTGCCCCTTGTCCTGGCATTGCAAGACCTTGTCAATAGTCCCTCCCCAGCCTTCCTCTAGGTCCACTTCAGATCCTGTAAGGCTACACCTCCTGTATTATGCCAACTTCTTTGTTGGTCCCTCCTGTCCTTGATCTGCTTGTTGGTAATTCGCTCACGCAAAGGCAGAAGCAAGCCACAGCTCCATTACCAGACCCATTCCATGGTTCATATCCTTTTCCATGGTGTGTCTGTGCTTCACTTCCTCATTTTGGATTCTTGTTATGCTAAGAAAGAAAAACCCTATAAAGTACTTGACAGAGAAGAGTAGTTTGGCATTTGGAGCACTCTTGCTTGGCTGCAGGGGACACAAAAGGTATTAGGCATCTATTATTCTAGTCCTGTGAGCTCTTATTTCTCCATTTTATCTCCATTAACATAGTGCTTAATGCTACAGAGGTTCTGTAACATTTCCAGGTTCATGAAGATGAATAACACCAGACAGAGGGTGTCTGGGGACTACATACACTCCCACACAGCTCCAGCAACCTCGCTTCATTCTTCTATTGAATTCTCACTTCCCTCTTAGGCTTTCATTTTCCTGCTTTACGACTCACTCTCTCTCTCTCTGTTCTGCGTGGGTACCAGCTGCTACAACTGGGAAAAACTCACAGCTTTTTCCCAGCTCTGAGAGCCTTTCTTCTCTCCACCCTCCACCCCTCTACTTGGTTGTGCGTCCCTTTGCCCGTCTCCATTGCCTTACATGCCTTGCTGTTTATCTGCAGCTCTCTGTCTGCAGTCATAGAATCATAGAATGGTAAGGTTGGAAGGGACCTCAAGGATCATCTAGTTCCAACCCCCTGCCATAGGCAGGGACACCTCCCACTAGCACAGCTCACTCAAGGCCTCCTCCAACCTGGCCTTGAACACCTCCAGGGAGGGAGCATCCACAACCTCCCTGGGCAACCTGTGCCAGTGTCTCACCACCCTCACTGCAAACAACTTCCTCCTAACATCCACTTTCAATCTCCCCTCTGCCACTTCAAACCCATTGCCCCTTGTCCTGGCATTGCAAGACCTTGTCAATAGTCCCTCCCCAGCCTTCCTGTAGCCCCCTTCAGATCCTGGAAGGCTACTCTAAGGTCTCCTGGAAGCCTTCTCTTCTCCAGGCTGCAGAGCCCCAACTCTCTCAGCCTGTCCTCACAGCAGAGCTGCTGCAGCCCTCTCAGCATCTTGGTGGCCTCCTCTGGACCCACTCCAACACTTCCATGTCCTTCCTGTGCTGGGGGCTCCACAACTGCACACAGGACTGCAGGTGGGGTCTGAGGAGAGCAGAGGAAAGGGGCAGAATCCCCTCCCTTGCCCTGCTGCCCACACTGCTCTTGCTGCAGCCCAGCACACAGTTGCTGTCTGGGCTGCACTCACACTGCAGCCTCTGCTTGAGCTTTTCATCACCCCACACCCCCAGGGCCTGTTCCTCAGGGCTGCTCTCAGCCATTCCCCACCCAGCCTGCAGTTGTGCTTGGCATTGTGCCTACGCAGGTGCAGGACCTTACCCTTGGCCTTGTTGAATGTCCTGAGGTTGGCCTGGGCACAGCTCTACAGTCAGGTGAAGCTTTCCAGAGCCCTGACTGGGACTGAAGCCCAGTTGCAGGTTGACTAGTGTGGTGGATTCCAGTAGGGGCATATCACACACAGGTCAGGGGAAAGGCAGGCGTTGTTTAAGATAGATGGAGACAGGAGAGCACTCTCTTGCTTCAGGCACAGAATTTGCTCATGTACTTGCTATTTTGCATAAATATTTCCAGCTGTTTGGCTGGATGGTGGCAGGCAGAGAGTGGTGATCAGGGGCACAATGTCCACTTGCAGACCAGTGCCAAGTGGCATCCCTCAGGGGTCAGTGCTGGCACCAGTGCTGTTTGACATCTCTGTCAGTGCCATGGACAAAGGAATCAGTGCAGCCTCAGCAAGTGTGCAGATGGCACCAAGCTGTGTGGCACAGTCACTTGCTAGAGGGCAGGGATCCATCCAGAGGGACCTGCACAGGCTGCAGAGCTGTGTCCAGGCCAACCTCAGGACATTCAACAAGGCCAAGGGTAAGGTCCTGCACCTGGGTAGGCACAATGCCAAGCACAACTCCAGGCTGAGTGGGGGATGGCTGAGAGCAGCCCTGAGGAAAAGGCCTTGAGGGTCTGGGGGTCTGGTGCTAGGAAATATTTCTTGCCAGAGACGGTTCTCAGGCATTGGCATGCTCTGCCCACGGCAGTGCTGGAGTCCCCATCCCTGGAGGTGTTTCAGCAGCCTGTGGAGCTGTGCTTAGGGACATGGTTTGGTGCTGAGCCTGCAGTGCTGGGTGGAAGGTTGGACTGGAGGAGCTTGGAGGGCTCTTCCAACATGATCTTTTCTATTATTCTGTAATGTCTGAATATCCACAGATGCTGCTGCCACCACCATGGGTCTCAGAGCATTACTTAGGGCACTTGCACTTGCTCTCATTATGCATAAGTTATGGTTATTCATGAGGATGTAGTGGCACTCTGCAGGGCACTCAGCAGGGACATCCTCAACTAGAGCAGGTTGCCCACAGCCCTGTCCAGCCTCACCTTCAATGTCTCCAGAGATGCAGCCTCAACCACCTTGTGATGGTTTGGGAGTTCCCCACCCCTCACACTTTGTAAAATGACCCAGACTAGACTCAGCCAGCTGGAAGTTAAGGACTGAAGTTCTGTTTACAGCTCAGCACAATGGACAAGCAGAGATAGACACAACAGACAGGAACAGTTACAGACATAGACAAGTTAAAGGGAATACAGAAACACAACTCCCCTCCCAGGAATCAGAGACCCCAGGAGGGGCTCCAAACCACCCTTCCACCTTCTCCCTACCCCTGTACCTTACCCCAAGCTCTGCCTTACACGCAAGGTGAGCTTGGAGGATGGGCCAGGGGGGTTAGAAGAAAAGTGGTTAGTGGAAATTAATCGTCAGAGGAGCCAGAGCCAGAAGCTGCCAGACCACCCCAACTGCTCTCCTAGCAAGAGACAGACAGAGACTGACTTAGCTATATTTTGGTTTCTCTTCCCAAAACAATTTTTTTCAGCAAGCCTATGAGTGCAGCAGACATCTCCATGTTTTCCTTTCACAGCCTATAGTGTAATTTTCTCTATTAAAATATTCCAGGTAGTCTCAAACCAGCACACACCTCCTTAGGCAACCTGTTCCAGTGTTCTACTACCCTCATGGTGGAGAACTTTTTCCAAGCTGCCCCAGGGGATGTTCAGGCTGGATGCTAGGAAATATTTCCTGCCAGAGAGGGATCTCAGCTTTTGGTATGTTCTGCCCAGGGCAGTGCTGCAGTCTCCACCCCTGGAGGTGTTCAGGCAGCCTGTGGAACTGGTGCTTAGGGGCATTTCTGGCTCGAGGGTTGGACTGGATGATCTTGGAGGGCTCTTCCAGCCAGATGTTCTGGGATTGCTCTGATTTTACTTGCATAGGCAGTGACAAATGAAAATGCCATCTTTCATTCTCCAACATTAACGTCTTACCTTTCATATGCAACAAAATCCTTAGAAAGCCAGACAAAAGACTGTGGGGTTTTCTTTACTATACTATATCTGTTACCATACACTTACTACTTCCTTTCCTAACCTGATTGAAGCAACTCTGAAGTAGTTTTCTGCATGCTTTTCTTGGAAAGAAATGTAACTGGAGTGAACTTTCCAGCCATCTAGTTAAAAATTTAGAGGCAACAGCACTGCATTAAGGAAAAGTATTGCATCTAGGTAAGAGTGTGGCCAACTGAAAAAATAACACTGAAATTCTTTTGTTAAATAAGCAGACTCTTTCCTTAGGATGAAGAGTAATGATAATTGTGGGGGTTTTATCACTTTGTTCTGCTTAGTGAAATTGCCAGCAAGCAGTTTATGTTTCCTTGTATTTGAATTAGGTGGCAGGGTTGTGGGGTTTCCAAATGTGGCTGCAATAAATCAGCTTCTTTCTAACAGCCAAGCTATGGGAGAAGAGGATTAAAGTGTCATGTGGAGTATTTTAAGAAGTGTTTTAACCAGTCTGCAATCACTTTTCATTCTTTTTATCAGCCTGCATAAAATACCCTGATCTAGGTAGGCTGCACAATTCCCTCACTGGGATTGCAATGGCAGGAGTGGGTTGTTTGCTATTCCTGGATCTAGAGCTTTCTCACTTCACAGGGGCTGGTTGGTGTTTATGGCTGTTGGCAGAGAGTGGCTACTTAATCAAACAAAAGAGAAGCATAGAATCATAGAATCATAGAATCATAGAATGGTAAGGTTGGAAGGGACCTCAAGGATCATCTAGTTTCAGCCCCCTGCCATAGGCAGGGACACCTCCCACTAGCACAGATCACTCAAGACCTCCTCCAACCTGGCCTTGAACACCTCCAGGGAGGGAGCAACCACAACCTCCCTGGGCAACCTGTGCCAGTGTCTCACCACCTTCACTGTAAAGAACTTCCTTCTGACATCCAGTGTAAATCTTCCCTCTCCCAGTTCAAACCCATTGCCCCTTGTCCTGGCATTGCAAGACCTTGTCCCTCCCCAGCCTTCCTGCACTGAATTTTCCACTCGGTCCCTCCTATTTATGTCTCTCCCTCTGTTACATGCAGCAGGGAAAGGGTTCTGTGTGCAGTTCTGGGGCCCTCAGCACAGGAAGGACATGGAAGTATTGGAGCCAGTCCAGAGGAGACCACAAAGATGGTCAGAGGGCTGCAGCAGCTCTGCTATGATGACAGGCTGAGAGAGTTGGAGCTCTGCAGCCTGGAGAAGAGAAGGCTGCCAGGAGACCTTAGAGTAGCCTTCCAGGATCTGAAGGGGGCTGCAGGAAGGCTGGGGAGGGACTACTGACAAGGGCTTGCAATGACAGGACAAGGGGAATGGGTTTGAAGTGGCAGAGGGGAGATTTAGACTGGATGTTAGGAGGAAGTTGTTTGCAGTGAGGGTGGTGAGACACTGGCACAGGTTGCCCAGGGAGGTTGTGGCTGCTCCCTCCCTGGAGGTGTTCAAGGCCAGGTTGACCTTACCATTCTATGATTCTATGTGGTATTGTCATAATTTGAGGGGTCCCAGGTTCTCCTCAGAAAAGTACAGGGACCAAGTCCTGTCCCAGAGGACAGATCTGGGTGTCCCAGGGTGTACTAATGTTGTTATTCATAAAATCATAGAATGGTAAGGTTGGAAGGGACCTCATAGCTCATCCAGTTCCAACTGCCTGCCATAGACAGGGACACCTCCCACTAGTGCAGGTACCTCAAGGCCTCCTCCAACCTGGCCTTGAATATCTCCAGGGAGGGAGCAGCCACAACCTCCCTGGGTAATCTCTTATTCCATTCTGTTTTCTGGTACCACAGCTTATTAAGCCAGTGCCTGGCTGATGTTGCTCTTCTTCCCTACCTGCCTCTCCTCCCTTCAGATCTCTCTCCAGGCACAGTGCCTCCCTCCTCACCTCATGGTGTGTGTGGGGGAGGTGGCTCCTGGCTGGCAGGGAATTGTCAACTGTGCCATGTCCCTCTCCTCTGGATTTCTGGGGCAGCATGAACTTATCCACAGGTGATATTTGGCAGCTGTCTCCCAGTTCTGTAAACTTATTCCTGACATCTCAGCTATTGTGTGGGCAAATCAGAATGCTGGGCTGCATCACAGAAAATGTGGCCAGCAGAGCAAGACAGATGATTCTGTCACTCTGCTTTGCTCTGATGAGACCTCACCTGGAGTATTTGTCCAGCTCTGGGGCCCTCACCACAAGAAGGTCATGGACCTCATGGAAAGGGTCAAGAGGAGTGCCACAAATTTAATAGCCAGAGAACCTCTCCTACAAAGACAGGCTGAGCAAGCTGGGGTTGTTCAGCATGGAGAAAGGAAGGATCTGGGGTAAACTAAGAGTAGCCTGCCAGGGGCCCTTGAAGAGGCCCTACAAGAAAGCTAAGAAGGAATTGTGTACAAGAGCTTGTAGCAATACAACAGGGACTAGAAGTGTGGAAGGGCTACAAGAAAGCTAAGGAGGAACTGTGTACAAGAGCTTGTAGCTATAGAACAGGGCCTAGAGGAATGAGAGGGCTACAAGAAAGCTAAGGAGGAACTGTGTACAAGAGCTTGTAGCTATAGAACAGGGCCTAGAGGAATGAGAGGGCTACAAGAAAGCTAAGGAGGAACTGTGTACAAGAGCTTGTAGCTATAGAACAGGGCCTAGAGGAATGAGAGGGCTACAAGAAAGCTAAGGAGGAACTGTGTACAAGAGCTTGTAGCTATAGAACAGGGCCTAGAGGAATGAGAGGGCTACAAGAAAGCTAAGGAGGAACTGTGTACAAGAGCTTGTAGCTATAGAACAGGGCCTAGAGGAATGAGAGGGCTACAAGAAAGCTAAGGAGGAACTGTGTACAAGAGCTTGTAGCTATAGAACAGGGCCTAGAGGAATGAGAGGGCTACAAGAAAGCTAAGGAGGAACTGTGTACAAGAGCTTGTAGCTATAGAACAGGGCCTAGAGGAATGAGAGGGCTACAAGAAAGCTAAGGAGGAACTGTGTACAAGAGCTTGTAGCTATAGAACAGGGCCTAGAGGAATGAGAGGGCTACAAGAAAGCTAAGGAGGAACTGTGTACAAGAGCTTGTAGCTATAGAACAGGGCCTAGAGGAATGAGAGGGCTACAAGAAAGCTAAGGAGGAACTGTGTACAAGAGCTTGTAGCTATAGAACAGGGCCTAGAGGAATGAGAGGGCTACAAGAAAGCTAAGGAGGAACTGTGTACAAGAGCTTGTAGCTATAGAACAGGGCCTAGAGGAATGAGAGGGCTACAAGAAAGCTAAGGAGGAACTGTGTACAAGAGCTTGTAGCTATAGAACAGGGCCTAGAAGAATGAGAGGGCTACAAGAAAGCTAAGGGCTGTGTACAAGAGCTTGCAGCAATAGAATGAGGGGCAATGGTTTTAAACTGCGGAAGGGTATATTTAGATTGGACATTAGGAAGAAGATCTTTGCTGAGGATGATGGAATACTGCAATAGGCTGTCCAGGGACTTAGGGAAGGCCTCATTCTTGGAGTCATTCAAGGTCAGGCTTGATGGCCCTCTGAGCAACCTGATCTAGTTGGGGATGTCTCTGGTCCCTGCAGGGGGGTTGAGCTAGATAACCTGTACAGGTCCCTTCCACCCTGGTGCATGCTGTGACTCTGTGAATAGGAAAGAAACATAACAGGCGCCTGTGATTTCCCCTTTGCTGTTTGCAAAGGTGTGCAAAATGAGTGGAAGAGGTAAACTAAGCTACATGCACAGAGAGGCAAAGGCTACATACCCACATTCCCCTCCAATCCCCTTCCCAGGGCTGTCTCCATCCCATGGTCCCACCACGCACTCGAGGGGCAGCCCAAGACCTCACCACCCTTGGGGACCCCCTGGAGACTTCCTGCAGACTCCACCACCCTCAGGACCAGCCCTAAATTCACTGATAAGGACCCCCCCAGAGCCCTCCCTAGATGACCACTGCCATGTCCCCATCCCACCATGCTGAGTGATGTCCACCCAAAAGTTCACCCCAAGACCTCCACCACCCTTGGGAACCCCCTGGAGGCCCCCAGCACCCTCAGAACCACCCAAAATCACTGATGATGATGCTCCCAGACCCCTGTGTCATGCTGTAAGGATGTGGGAGCCCAGCTGCCTCCTGAAGTTAGAGCTGCTGGATGCAAAAAGTGTTCAGATGCATAAGTAACACGCATCTGGGTGTTGTGTGAACTTGAAACTGCTTTCAGACACCATTTATGTCTTTCTTTACCTCTGTGTCTAAAAAACCTGGGTGTCTGCTTCTTTACCTGGGCTTACTCTGCCTGGCAGAGGCTTAGCTGCCTATATATGTATGTATGTGTGTGTGTGTGTAGCTGTTTTCTTTGTGTTAACTGTTTCAGATGAGGGTTTTGACTTCCTCATTGGTGTCCATGAACTGCTGTGTGGTTTGGATTGCAGCAGATGTACTGTCTGTATTTTTCCACTCTGCCACCCTGCTCTCCCTAGCAACTTGCTGCGGGGTGGGCAGCAGCATGTAGAAGCTACAGTTTTTGAAGAGGCAATGTGTGGCAGCTTGTTAGATCTTCTCAGTTGTCTGCATGGTGATAGCAAGCAGGCAGGCTGAACTGAGTGAAAAATGCCCTGCTCTGGTATCCTTCCTCCATGGCACCAAGCTGTGTGGCACAGTCGACTTGCTAGAGGGCAGGGATCCATCCAGAGGGACCCTGGACAGGCTGCAGAGCTGTGCCCAGGCCAACTTCATGAAATTCAACAAGGCCAAGTGTAAGGTCCTGCACCTGGGTAGGCACAATCCCAAGCACAAATACAGGCTGGGTGGGCAATGACTGAGAGCAGCCCTGAGGAACAGGATCTTGGAGTCTGGGTTGATGAAAAGCTCAACATGAGCCTGCAGTGTGCACATGCAGCTCAGACAGCAANGATCAGAAGGCTGCAGCAGTTCTGCTGTGAGGACAGGCTGAGAGAGTTGGGGTTCTGCAGCCTGGAGAAGAGAAGGTTTCCAGGAGACCTTAGAGTAGCCTTCCCATATCTGAAGGGGGCTACAGGAAGGCTGGGGAGGGACTATTGACAAGGTCTTGCAATGCCAGGACAAGGGGCAATGGGTTTGAACTGGTAGAGGGGAGATTTAGACTGGATGTTAGGAGGAAGTTGTTTGCAGTAAGGGTGGTGAGACACTGGCACAGGTTGCCCACGGAGGTTGTGGCTGCTCTCTCCCTGGAGGTGTTCAAGGCCAGGTTGGAGGAGGCCTTGAGTGCCCTGTACTAGTGGGAGGTGTCCCTGCCTATGGCAGGGCTTGGAACTAGATGATCCTTGAGGTCCCTTCCAACCTTACCATTCTGGGATTCTATGATTCTCCCATAGCTTCTAATGTTTCCTACAAGGTCTAAACTACAAAAGAAAGAAAACCTTCTTAGCTCAGTTCTGCAGCACTTTTCATTCTGGTGGGTTCAGAGTACTTTCTTGCAACAAATAAAATGCATTCAGCACCAAATTTTCTGAAGACCTGACAAGCCATTGGCAAGAGGCAGTGTGGTGGCATCAAGGAACCCACACATTAAAGGAGCAATGAATGGTTCTGAATAATGCACTGACCGGGGGATAACAGGAACATTTATCTGTGCACCCTCTGCCACCTGGGCTATGTGATCAGAAGGAACTGACCCACCTTCAGAAGAACTGATTTGGCTTGAAATGGGTTGCCTTAGCTGGAAATGCCATAGGGCATAAACCTCTCTGTGGAGCTTTCCTGGAGTGCTCTGCTGAAACCATCCATGGTGCCAGTGTGTCCAACAGCCTGAGCTTACAACCTGAAAGAAACACAGAGACACCCCATGGGAGCCCTTACAGAATTCTCAGGGAAAGGAGATTCGAGGTCTTGCTGAAAGGTTAAGTCACTGGAACAGATCTCAGTCTGCTTCTTTCCACAGCCACATGCACTGCTGTGCTTAAGAGGAAGAGTCACTGCTAGAGAAGAAGGTTGCAGGTTTACTGGTGGAAGAAGTAGCTTTCGGGACCACTGAAGTCTATTATAGAATCATAGAATCACTGAATGGTAAGGTTGGAAGGCACCTCAAAGATCATCAAGTTCCAACCCCCTACCATAGGCAGGGACACCTCCCACTAGAACAGTTCACTCAAGGACTCATCCAGCCTAGTGCTGAATACCTCCAGGGAGGTTGTGGAGCACAGAAGCACCAAACGTGGTCAAAGATCATGTTTGATGCTTTTGCTCCACAACCTCCCTGGGCAACCTGTGCCAGTGTCTCACCACCCTCACTACAAAGAGCTTCCTCCTAATAGCCAATTTCACTCTCCTCTCTGCCAGTTTAAACCCACTCCTCCTCATCCTGTCATTACAAGACCTTGTCAATAGTCCCTCTCCAGCCTTCCACTTCAGATACTGGAAGGCTACTCCAAGCTCTCCTGGAAGCCTTCTCTTCTCCAGGCTGCAGAGCCCCAACTCTCTCAGCCTGTCCTCACAGCAGAGCTGCTGCAGCCCTCTCAGCATCTTGGTGGCCTCCTCTGGACCTGCTCCAACACTTCCATGTCCTTGCTGTGCTGGGGGCTCCACAACTGCACACAGGACTGCAGGTGGGGTCTGAGGAGAGCAGAGGAAAGGGGCACAATCCCCTCCCTTGCCCTGCTGCCCACACTGCTCTTGCTGCAGCCCAGCACACAGTTGCTGTCTGGGCTGCACTCACACTGCAGCCTCATCTGGAGCTTTTCATCACCCCAGACTCCAAGGTCCTTTTCCTCAGGGCTGCTCTCAGCCATTCCCCACCCAGTCTGCAGTTGTGCTTGGCATTGTGCCTACCCAGGTGCAGGACCTTACCCTTGGCCTTGTTGAATGTCCTGAGTTTGGCCTGGGCCCACCTCTCCAGCCTGTCCAGGTCCCTCTGGATGGATCCCTGCCCTCTAGCAAGTCGACTGTGCCACACAGCTTGGTGCCATCTGCACACTTGCTGAGGCTGCACTGATTCCTCTGTCCATGGCTCTGACAAAGATGTCAAACAGCACTGGTGCCAGCACTGACCCCTGAGGGACACCACTTGGCACTGGATAGCAAACTGATGTGGATGAACTGAGCTTCATGACCTGATCCAGTTTTTTCATGCCCCAACCCAAGCTTGTGGGGTACAGTGCAGATTGCCAGCAGTTAGTATTTCTTATGCCCTGCAGGATACCATACTGAGGGTAAACATGCTGAAATATTGTATGGTGGAATTGCAGTGTGGTGGGGAAAAGGGGGTTGGGAAGCATTTCTTACAGCCCTTCAAGATATTGCATCTAGATCTGCAGTACCAGGCTGGCTCCATCCAAATCTGGGGAGATTTTTATCAAAAGAACCAAAATTGGATAAAATGGTTCAAAAGAAGAGAGTTAAATTCTTTTGTGTGAGAGGTGGAACATCCTGCATCCTATTACCATTATGAAAGCAGTCAAGAAATATAAAAGACTGGAAGTTAAGTCAGTTTCTTTACAATCAGTTCCAAAAATGAAAGTGTATTGCAGCCTTTACTGGAGGGTTTTTCAGTGCTGTTGGTGGTTTTGCAAAGAATTTTATTGTGGGTAAAGTTCATTTCCAGATGATGAATGATTTTGATGGGTAGCTTATCGGTTTGGTTTAGGTATTTTGGGGTTTTTTTATTTTGCTGCCTTTTCCATCGTTGCAGTTGGTCTTCAATAAGTATTTCTTTGAATAAGGAATACTGCCCATGAACTGCAGCTAGGATTGACACTGCTTCTGTTCTAAAGAATGGGGAAAATAAACTCTGGACTGCTGGACTGATTTAATTTAAAGAGGGTTGCTGCTTCAGTAAATTCACCTGCATTTATCTTCTTACTGATGCTATAATCCACAGAATTTCAGTTTTTCACCCAAATTAACAGGGTTGATCCATGCACCTTTCCTCATTTACATGTTCTTTAACTGGTGTTTAGCAACCACAATACAAATATATAAGGAAGGAGTCAGATTAGTGGATTAAATTTGCCTCATTATTGAGACTGCCACTTTGCTAGCCACCAATCTAAGGTTTTGAGGAACCTAAAATCCTTTCATGTAATTTCTATATGTGGCCTTCAGTAATGATACTTTAAAAGTAGGTTCCATTATTATCTGCCACACTTAGTTGTCATGAAATAAATGGCATTGAAAAAAAACCAACCAAACAAAAAAGCTTCCTTACCTTTTAAAGGTCTGCTTTGCTGAGATCTCATTTTTCTGTGGTTTGTTGGTTTGTTCTGTTTTGGTTTTCCTCCTGTGGTTCAGCTGCATATAAGCAAATCAACATGATCTGTACCATGGGTCAAGGAAGGGCTTGAGAGCAGCCCTGTGGAAAAGGACTTGGGGTTCCTGGGGGATGAAAAACTGAACATGAGCTGGCAATGCGCACTCAGAACCCAGAAGGTCAGCCATAACCCATGCTGCATCAAAAGTAATGAGTCAAGGGAGGGAATTCTCCACCTCTGCTCTCCTGTGGTGAGATCTCAGCTGGAGTATCGTGTCCAGCTCTGGGGGCCTCAGCACAAAAAAGGACACTGACTTGTTGGAACAAGTCTAGAAGAGGGTCACAAAAATGATCCAAGGGCTGGAATGCCTCTTCTGTAAGAAAAGGCTGAGAGAGATGGGGCTGGTCAGCCTGGAGAAGGCTCTGGAGAGACATTATTAACAGACTTTCAGTACCTAAGGCGAGTCTGTAAGAAAGATGGGGACAACCATTTTAGGAGGCCTGCAGCAATAGGATGAGGAGAATGTTTTTAAACTAAGAGAGGGTAGATTCAGACTAGAGATGAGGAAGACATTATTTAAGAGTTGATTAAACACTGGCACAGGTTTCCCAGAGAGGTGGTGAAAAGCCTATCCTTGGAGCTATTCAAGATCAGGTTGGATGGGGCTCTGAGCAACATGATATAGTTGAAAATAGCTCACTGCAGGGGGGTTGCACTTAGATGACCTTTAAAAGTCCCTTCCAAGCCAAAGCTTCTATAATCTGCTGCTGTTTTGCTGCTTTGCTCTGATTAGCTATAGAAGCAGCTGGCTCCATTCTCCCACCATCCTCAGGAACTGTACCTTTGACTGCCCTGTGCTCTGTTTTGCTCTGCTTGTTATTTACTTTCTCGTAACTTGCAAGATGTGTTGAATTGAGTGGCCAAACGTAAGTGCACTGAGCACTGGAAAGGTTCTAATACAAAGGTGCCCTCTCATTGCAGAGCTCACATAACTGAGGAGCTCTTCTAATTTTGGATCCATTTTGGATCCAAAATTTTGGGTACTCAAGGTCTGCCCAATATAACATGTGACTGTGTGATCATGAGGCTCAAGGAGCTGCTGGCAGGTGACGTGTGAGGAATTAGTGCTTTTCCTGTTGAAGTTGTATCTGAAACAAATAGACAAACCATCAACCCTGATAGGACAGTGGAATGAACATAAGCTTCAGACCAAAGAGATGAGGCTGGTACTCCTAACCTCTTCTTCATTTCCCTAAGCTCCTCAGTGCTTCATTTCCTACTGCTGTTCACTCCTGGGCATTAGTTCAAGAACACTTCTCAAAATGATTCTGCCCTTTTTGTTTGAATGAGTTCAAAGGATGGGTTTCAATGTTTGTCAAATAGTGCCCCTTGAATTTAAGTGGCTCTCTATAGACCCTGAAACAATGACATCCTACAGGGTTGCTACCGTTGCTGTTATTAGCATTGTTATTATTGTTGTTATCATTGTTATTATTGTTATCATTGTCGTTGTCATTGTCATTATTGTCATTGTCATTCTTATTGTCATTGTTCATTGTTGTCATTGTCATTGTTACTGTCATTATTATCATTGTTATTATCATTGTTATTGTCACTGTTGTTATTGTCATCGTTTGTTACTGTGTTCTCATCATTATTGTCATTGTTATTGTCATTATCCTCGTTGTTCAGTATTGTCATTGTTAGTCATTGCTGTCCCTGTTATTGTCATTGTTGTTATTCTTATTTTCATTGTTATTGCTGCTGTTGCTGATATTGTCATTGTTGCTGTCATTGTTGTTATTGTCGTTCATTGTTATTGTTGTTCATTGTTGTCTTTGCTGTCATTGTTGTCATTGTTATTGTCATTCTTATTGTTCATTGTTGTTATTGTCATTGTTTGTTACTGTGTTACCATCATTGTTGTCATTGTTATTGTCATTATCTTCATTGTTCGTTATTGTCATTGTTATTTTGTCATTGTTGTCCTTGTTATTGTCATTATTGTTACTGTCATTGTTATTTTCATCGTTATTGTCATTGTTGCTGTCGTTATTGTCGTTCGTTGTTATTGTCGTTCATTGTTGTTGTTGTTCATTGTTGTCTTTGCTGTCATTGTTGTCATTGTTGTCATTGTTCATTATTGTCATTGTTATTGTCATTGTTAGTTGTTGCGTTGCTGTCATTGTTTTCATTGTTTTTATTGTCATCATTATTGTCATTGTCCTTGTTACTGTCATTGTCGCTATTGTAATTGTTGCTATTGTCATTGTTATTGTCATTGTTATTGTTGTTATTGTCATTGTTGTTGTCATTGTGTTATTGTATTGTTCGTTATTGTTCTTGCTGTCTTTGTCATTGTTATTGTCATTATTGTCGTTATTATTGTAATTGTCATTGTTCGTTTTTGTCATTGTCATTGTTGTTGTTATTGTCATTGTTCATTATTGTTGTCATTGTTGTCATTGTTGTTACTGTCATTGTTCGTTGTTGTTCTTGCTGTCTTTGTCATTGTTATTGCCATTATTATTGTCGTTATTATTGTAATTGTCATTGTTCATTATCGTCATTGCTGTCATGGTCATTGTTCATTATTGTCATTATTATTGTTGTTATTATTGTAATTGTCATTGTTCGTTATTGCCATTGTTGTCATGGTCATTGTTCATTATTGTCATTATTATTGTTGTTATTATTGTAATTGTCATTGTTCGTTATTGCCATTGTTGTCATGGTCATTGTTCATTATTGTCATTATTATTGTTGTTATTATTGTAATTGTCATTGTTCATTGTTGTCATTGTTGTTCATTATTGTCATTATTATTGTCGTCATTATTGTCATTGCTATTGTCATTGTTGTTGTTCTTGCTGTCTGTCATTGTTGTTACTGTCATTATTATTGCCATTATTATCATTGTAATTGTCATTGTTTGTTATTGTCGTAATTGTCATTGTTGTTGTTATTGTCATTATTATCATTGTAATTGTCATTGTCAGTAATTGTCATTGTTCATTATTGTCATTGTTGTTATTGTTTTTATTATTGTTGTTATTATCATTGTAATTGTCATTGTTCGTTATTGTTGTTGTCATTGTTGTTATTGTCATTGTTGTTGTTATTGTCATTATGTGTTGTTGTCATTGTTATTGTCGTTATCATTCGTTGTTGTAATTGTTGTCATTGTCATTGTCGTCACTGTTCATTATTGTCCTTATTGTCATTGTTATTTTCACTGTTGCTGTCAATGTTGCTGTCGTTACTGTAGTTGTTGTCATTGTTATTGTCGTTGTTGTTGCTATTATTACTAGTAGTAGCAGTATTTTATTGCTGTCATGGCTAACCAGAGTTAGCTAACTCTGCTTTATTGCTAACCAGAGTTCTATGTGCACAAGAACTTTTATTCTGCACACTGATGCTGCCATGGGAATCCAACTGCCATCACGCCCCACAGACAGCCATCAGTCAGGATTATCTTCTGCCTTCTATATTGCATGACTGCATTTCACTCTGCACTGATGGCCTGAAAGGGAGTGGGGAGCAAGACACTCCAAAGCTCTGCTCCCAAACTACAGAAAGTTTAGTTCTTAGAGAACTGAAAATTAGTGGGGTTTATTGCAGGAGGTTGGAACTAGATGATCCTTGAAGTCCCTTCCAACCTTACCATTCTATGATTCAACAAAACTGAAATGGGAGATGCTCTTTTCACAGAGATCCAGACAGAAGTTATCTGGAGCTGTGCCCTTTGTGAATAAACCAAAGACTTAAACCTTTGTCCCTGGAGGAAAACAAATCAGCAAATGAAAATTTCTCTGAAGGCAGAGGATCTGACTTCTGCTTCAGTCTGATAAATAGCAACTTCACTGCCCTCTTGCAAGAGGATTATGGAGATCAATGTGTTTCTCTGCCATTCTGCTGAAAAAAAAAACCTCCATGGTGAATGCCATCAGCTGTTCAGCAACACAGGACAATAAGAAGACCTCGGTTTTAGCTTCCCACACAAATATTCTCTTTGCCTTCTTCTCCTCTCGGAGCAGAATATCCTCATTCTGTACATTAGCTCTCACTCATGTTTGCAAATGTTCATTCAGTTTTGTCCCCTCTTCATCTTCCCTTATAATAGTCTTGGTGAGGCTGTTTTGTAAAATGGAGCACATCCCTCTACAGGCTGCAGCTACTTGCTGAATACGCAAAGATTATGCAAAAAAAAAAAAAAAATTCTGTGTTTAAAAGCCTCAGGTTCACACAGACAGGCATTGGGCTAGGAGCACTGGGTGGTGTTTTTCTCCTGTGCAGCTAGTGCAGAGGGATGGTTCATACTGGAGAGTTGCCCTATATGCAACTATATGAGGCCTTGAGTGAGCTGTACTAGTGGGAGGTGTCCCTGCCTATGGCAGGGGGTTGGAACTAGATGATCCTTGAGGTCCCTTCCAACCTTACCATTCTATGATTCTATGATTCTATGCAACAAGTGATTAATCGGTATCATTGATTGGTTTTAGGACAGAGCTGCAGATGCTGCTGAGATGCTGTGGAAGAGTTTCATAGAATCATAGAATGGTAAGGTTGGAAGGGACCTCAAGGATCATCTAGTTCCAACCCCCTGCCATAGGCAGGGACACCTCCCACTAGTACAGCTCACTCAAGGCCTCATCCAATCTGGCCTTGAACACATCCAGGGAGGGAGCATCCACAACCTCCCTGGGCAACCTGTTCCAGTGCCTCACCACCCTTACTGTAAAGAACTTCCTCCTAACATCTAGTCTAAATCTCCCCTCTGCCAGTTTAAGCCCATTGCCCCTTGTCCTGTCATTGCAGGACCTTGTAAATAATCCTTCCCCAGCCTTCCTGTAGGCCCCCTTCAGATACTGGAAGGCTACTATCAGGTCCCCT
>VWZE01005340.1:82630-94610 GCA_013396675.1 Eubucco bourcierii
GTGCCACCATCCAGCCAATTCCTTACCCAGCAGAGCTCCACCCATCCAGTCCATGTTTTTCCAGTTTGGTGCCCAGGATGTCATGTGGGACAGAGTCAAATGCCTTACTCAGGTCCAAGTAGATGCCATCAGTTCCCCTTCCCTTGTCCACTGTCGCTGTGACTTCATCATCAAAAGCCACTAAATTTGTCAGGCAAGATCTGCCCTTGGTGCAGCCATTGCTGGGTACCACCAATCACCTCTGCTTTGTTTTCCATTTGCCTTAGCAGAGCTTTCAGCAGGATCTGCTCCATGATCTTGCCAGGCACAGAGGTGAGGCTGACTGCTCTGTAGTTCCCAGGGTCATCCTTTTTTCCCTTCTTGAAGATGGGTGTTATGTTTGCCCTCCTCCAGTCAGCAGGAACTTCACCAGTTTGTTTCTGTTCATGTGTTCCCAGCTGAAATACAACTGACAACTTTATAGGGCAAGGCATGCAGCAGGCAGAGAGGAAGGATGGTGCCTGACTCATAACGCAAATAAGTAGAAAAAGCATCAGCACTGTGCTACTGGAGTGTAGGTACACTGTATCAGTATAGGCTGGGGACTGACCTGTTGGAAGGCAGTGAAGGAGAAAAGGGCCTGGGGGGTCCTAGTGGATGGAAGATTGACCATGAGCCAGCAGTGAGCCAATGCTATCCTGGGGTCTATTGCAAGGGCTAAGGTTACTAGGTCGAGAGCAGTTTTCCTCCCCCTCTACTTTGCCCTGCTGAAGTTGTATCTGTAATACTATGTCCAGTTCTGGGTCCCTCAGTTCAAGAAAGACCTCAGGGAACTGCTTAAGAGAGTCAAGCACAGAGCCACAAAGATGCTGAAGGCTGTGGAAGATCTTCCTTAGAAGGAAAGACTGAGGGAGCTGGGGCTATGCTGCTTGGAGAAGAGGAGTCTGAGAGGTGACCTCTCCATGTTGATAAAGATGTGCAGGGTGAGAGCCAAGAGGCTGGAACCAGGCTGTGCTGGGGGATGCCCAGTGACAAGGGGCAATGGGTGGAAGGTGAGGCATAGGAAGTTCCATGGAAACATGAGGAGGAATTTTTTCCCTGTGAGGGTGACAGAACACTGGAATACACCGCCCAGGAGAGTTGTGGAATATCTCCTTCTCTGGAGATATTCAAGACCCACCTGAATGTGTTCCTGTGTGATCTGTTCTAGGTGATGCTGCTCTGGCAGGGGGGTTGGACTGGATGAGCTTTGGAGGTCACTTCCAACCTCTAACATCCTTTGATTCTATGAAATACTATCCAGGTCCATATTGGCATAAATACTTGCACATGCAACTGTGTGATGGCTTTAAATGTTTTCCTTGTATAAATCAACTGGGTTTGGTGGAGTCATCTTTTTAACTAACATCTACCAGAGAGGCCTAAAGGGAGAAAAATTATATATATATGGTTAATGTGCAATAGAAAATAGAAGAGCCTTATAGAAATAGTTTCCCCATCTCTGTGCTGATGACCCTTATTCTGCCTACCCACTCCTTTTACACTGATTCCTTTGGAACTGCTTACAGAACCATAGTCAAATCAAGTACTTCTGTCTGCCATACATCACATTTTTATTTAATGACCAGTGTAACATCTAGGCTGAAATTACTTTGATGAGCAACCAGCAGGTTCAGTTTTGCCTGTTTTTTTGTTTGGTTGGTTGGTTGATTGGTTTGTTTGGTTTTGGTTTTGTTTTTTATTTTGCTGTGGCAGTAGTCATCAGATACTCCAAAACCCCTTTTAGCCCCTGCGATCCTGTCAGGTAGGATGCCAGAGGGAAGGAACCTGATATGTCAGTTCTCCACGCCCTGGTGGACTGCTGCATGATAATACATCACCTCCTACAAACCCCTCCCATCTGATCCTGGGCTGTGTGCTTGTGTGTGAACAGCATTCAGATTTGCCACCATCCTGAACACAAAATACCAACACAATGTGATGTAGAAATATAGAATCAAGCATGCAGATCTTCTGTGAGCAGTGAGTGATAGATACAGATAAATGGACATAGATATACAGACATAGATATAGATATGTAGACACAAATACAGATATAGATATATATAGACACAGATATAAATACAGATTATAGATATATAGACATAGATATATAGACACAAATATAGATATATAGACATAGGCTGCCAAGAAGGCCAATGGCATCCTGGCTGGGATTAAAACTGCTGTGGCCAGCAGGAGCAGGGAGGGGATTGTCCCTTTGGACTTGACTCTAGACACAAATATAGATATATAGACATAGACAAAGATATAAAGACACAGGCTGCCAAGAAGGCCAATGGCATCCTGGCTGGGATTAAAAATGCTGTGGCCAGCAGGAGCAGGGAGGAGATTGTCCCCTTGAACTTGGCTCTAGACACAAACATAGATATATAGACATAGACAAAGATATATAGACATAGGCTGCCAAGAAGGCCAGTGGCATCCTGGCTGGGATTAAAACTGCTGTGGCCAACAGGAGCAGGAAGGGGATTGTCCCCTTGGACTCTACTTTGGTGAGACCACACCTCAAGTGTTGTGTTCAGTTTTAGGCACTATAGTACAAGAGAGATATGGAGGTGCTGGAGCCAGTGCAGAGGAGGACAACAGAGTTGTGAAGTGCCTGGAGAATAAATCTGATGAGGAGAGACTGAGGCAGCTGGGGATGGTTAGTTTGAAAAAGAGGAGGCTGAGGGCAGAGTTCATTGGTGTCTACAACTACATGAAGGTACATCGTGGAGAGGTTGGTGCTGGTCTCTACTCACAGGAGACAGAACAAGGGGGAATGGCCCCAAGCTGAGACTGGGGAGGTTTGGATTGGATGTTAGGAAAAAGTTTTTCATGGAGAGAGTGGTCAGGGACTGGAATGAGCTGCCCAGGGAGATGGTGGAGTCACTCACCCTGGGTGTGTTTAAGGGTGGTTTGGATGTGGTGCTTGGGGCTATGGCTTAAGCTGAATCTTGTAGAGTAGGGTTCTAGGTTGGACTTGGTGATCCTGAGGGGCTGTGCCAACCTGCATGTGTCCGTGATATATATACATAGACATGAATACATAGAAATATAGATATAGATATTACAAAGAACCATACCTTTTCAATAGAAATTTTGGTTCCCTTTAGCTTCTGTAACTGACTGACTGTAAGCTCCTTAACTTTTCCTCATAATTCAGAGCTGGAATTTTTACTCTTCATTTTGAGGACCAAAGTGGAAGTCTTCTATAGAATTATAGAATCATAGAATCATAGAATGGTAAGGTTGGAAGGGACCTCAAGGATCATCCAGTTCCAACACCCTCCCATAGGCAGGGACACCTCCCACTAGCACAGGTTACTCAAGGCCTCATCCAACCTGGCCTTGAACACCTCCAGGGAGGGAGCAGCCACAACCTCCCTGGGCAACCTGTGCCAGTGTCTCACCACCAAAAGCTGCAAAATATGTGCTTCTCATGCTAAGAGGGAGAGAAGGAGATAGGGATTTAATTGTCTGTCATTTTTTTTGCTGGAATTCCCTTCTCCTTTCACAGAGCACATCATCCTCCCTCTTCATAGTGCAGCTACCCCTTATTTGTAAGTGCAAATCTGTAAAACACTAGCAGCAATCCAGATATGCTATACTCTAGCAGCATTTTATTCATGTTTTTTTAAGCTCAAGCCAATCTTAACCAGGCAGATGGTTTCAACTGTGATTCTCAGAAGAAGAGTGTGCTAAAAAGGGAATCATTTGTCTCCTGAGCTGCCAGCTGACTGATTCTTTCTCAGCCAGACAGGTGTTTCTTCTCATATATAAAAATTAAGAATTGGAAACAGTTCAAAAGCAATGTCAGTGCTAATGGGAGAACTGAACTGATTTACAAGGAAAGATTAAAGCAAGCTATATCCAGAAAAGTTCATTAATAATTAACTTATGTCAGCCCCAAAATGAAAGTATTTAGAACTGCAAAAGGAAAAATAACTAGAAATGACATAAGAATGGCTAGGTTATTGGGAGTTTCGAGTTTGGTTTGGTTTTGTTGGGGGTTTTTTTGGCATTTTGAGGTTTGGAGGTTTTTAGATAAAAGCAAAGTAGTGAAAATAAATCCTTTGAATAGCAATGAAACCTGTCAGAGGAACAGCTCCATAAAGAGAAACAGGGATCTGCTGGGGAGAGTCAAACAGAGAGCCATGAGGATGATTGTGGGACTTGAGTATCTCCCCTAAGGAGAGAACCTGAGAGCCCTGGGGCTGGTTAGTCTGGAGAAGGCTGAGAGGGGATCTGAGCAATGTTTAGGGGTGGGTGTCGAGTGGAGGCGCCCAAGCTCTTTTCAGCGGTGCACAGTAATAAGACAAAGAACAATGGATACAAACTGGAACAGAGAAGGTTTCAGTTCAACATGAGGGTGACAGAGCACTGGAGCAGGCTGCCCAGAGAGGTTGTGGAGTCTTCTCTGGAGGCTTTCCAAACCCACCTGAATGCCTTCCTGTGCAGACAACCCAGGGTGATCCTGCTCTGGCAGGGGGGTTGGACTGGATGGTCTTTGGAGGTCCCTTCCAACCTCTAACACTCTGTGATTCTGTGAGAGTGTCTGTAGACATGGCAACAGCTACTCAGGTTTGCTCCACAGACTGAATTCCTTAGACTTGTGAAGGGATAAATAGTAAAAAGGATGTACTTTACTGAATGGAGCAGTCTGTGTTCAAGGTAGCTGGCTGGGATGATCCCTTCTGGCTTTTCAGTCTCTTTCCTGCCCCATGGGCTTTAACCAAAGCTTGCTGTGATCTTTTCTATGGAAAATAGTATCTCTGCTGGAAGCCAAACTGTGATGTTATCAGGGCCGCTCCAAGGATCTTGTATATACCACTTCATCACAGACACTATTGACAGTAACTGCTTTTACCACTTTTATATATCCTCACTGTGAGTTGGTTTATAGCAAGGCAGCCAAATCAAGAGAATCTCTCCTGACCAGCTGAGCAGCTGATAAGTCTCTTTACAAGCACTTAGGTGAATTCAATACACTAGGACATTAAAAGAGTAAGGACAATAGCAAGTGTCAAATCATAACCCTCTGCTCTTTCCATCACCTCAAAGATTACTTCCCCACATGTAGAATTACTCTCTTCTCCTTAACTCCTTTGTTTGGCAAGTCCATACAATCCTTTTCAGGACTCGTTTTCCCCGCTTCTGGTCTTCTGCTTTTGTCTCCACTTTCCCTTGTTCACTGCCTGCACATCACGATACTTTTCCAGGCTGAGTCATTATCTTTTTAAATGCTCCTAGGAAGGGCTTTTTTCTCAGTCACACCATCTATTTCTTAGCAAAGTAGTGTCTGTGGGAAGATCAGAATAGCCCAGGCTAGGAAGAGCTCTGTGAGTTGCAGCACCTATAAGACAAGAACGCAAGTTGTATTGCCTGTTAGCAGTGAGTTCACTTATCCCTGATTCACTGCCTGCTTAGATAGGCTTAAGTCTCCACTGGGAGACAAAAAAAAAAACAACAGAAAACACCTTCTTGACCATTTTCAGAGTCCTGCATTTGGAGGGGGGAGGGGGGTGGTGTTTTGAGAACTTTCTCTGTTCTGCCATTCATGTGGACATGAATTTAGCAGATAACTTGGCTGCCTTTCTGCTCCAAGATCTGCACGAGTCCTCTCTCTACCATGTCAGTGGATGGAGATAGGAAATGCTGCTTTTCCAGGCCTCCTGTATCTAATTCAGATGGATTATGCATGAAAAGGAATGTGTCCCAAATACAGTCATGCCTTGTGCACTACATCTTGTGAGCAAGCAGCTGTCATGGCTTGCTTCGGTAGCTTCTATATGTGGACAGTCTTTACAAATAAAATCTACACTGTCAGAGCCTGATCTAGAGAGATGTACTAACACTGTGCATTTTGATAAACTTGCTTCTGAATAAATGCTCAAGTTTTCTATGCTTCCCACATACGGCCAGCAGGGCAAGAGAGGTGATTTTCCCCCTTTACTCTGCTCTCATCAGACCCCATCTGGAGTCCTGTGTGCAGTTCTGGAGCCCCCAGCACAGGAAGGAAATGGAACTGTTGGAGCAGGTCAAGAGGAGGCCACCAAGATGCTGAGAGGGCTGCAGCAGCTCCGCTATGAGGACAGGCAACAAGAGTTGGGGCTCTGCAGCCTGGAGAAGAGAAGGCTTCCAGGAGACCTTAGAGTAACCTTCCAGGATCTGAAGTGGGCTACAGGAAGGCTGGGGAGGGACCGTTGACAAGGTCTTGTAATGCCAGGACAAGGGCAATGGGTTTGAAGTGGCAGAGGGGAGATTGAAAGTGGATGTTAGGAGGAAATTGTTTGTAGTGAGGGTGGTGAGACACTGGCACAGGTTGCCCAGGGCACTCTGCCTGGAGACAGATGTGAATGGAGGAGAGGCAGGCAGGGAAGAAGAGCAGTATCAGCCAGGCACTGGCTTAATAAACTGTGGTACCAGAAAACAGAATTGAATAACAGTTTGCCCAGGGAGGTTGTGGCTGCTCCCTCCCTGGAGGTGTTCAAGGCCAAGTTGGAGGAGACCTTGAGTGACCTGTACTAGTGGGAGGTGTCCCTGCCTATGGCAGGGGGTTGGAACTACATGATCCTTGAGGTCCCTTCCACCCTTACAATTCTATGAATCTATGATATTTAAGCAAAAAGAAAAAGCTTGCTTAATCTCAAGTGTGAATGAATATTAAGATGTTGCTTTAAAAGCTTTTCAATGTAATGAGTTGCTCTGGATTTATCTCACTCAAACAGTTTAAATGGTTTACACGATCTCATTGCATGAAAGCCTTTAAGATATGTAAGAACTCATCATATGGAGAAAAAGAATTCAGAACAATCTAGTTGGCATCATCTTCCCCAGAGCCACTCACAGAGCCCAAAAGGACAGTCCTGATGTCTATGGCAACCTGGAGCACAACTGAGATGCAGACCACCTTGAACGGTGGCCTTCTATCTGGGTAGCCATGCCTGCCCTCCCATGCTTCTGCCACTGTGAATATCTCCCTTCCCTCTAAACACTTGCTGCTTGTATGGCTCAAGGAAAAAGCTTCAGGGGGATTTGGAGTGGAGTTTAGCATTGATGGATGGAAACTGATATCTCCTTTGTTCCCAGGAGAACAAAGTATCCTGGGATGCATTAAGAAGTGTCTGTCCAGCGGATCGAGGGAAGTTCTTCTCCCCTTCTACTCTGTTCTGACCTTCTCAATTTAAGAGGGACAGGTATCTACTGGAGAGAGTCCAAGGGAGGGCTACAAGGATGCTGCAGGGACTGCAGCACAGCCTGAGAGGGAGAGGTTGAGAGCCCTGGGGCTGCTTAGTCTGCAGAGAAGAAGGCTGAGAGGGGATCTGAGCAATGTCTGTCAAGAGCTGAGGGCTGGGGGACAGGAAGGAAAGCACAGGGACAGCCTCTGCTCACTTGTGCCTTGGCATTGGACAAGGGGCAAGGGATGGAAACTGCAGCACAGGAAGCTCCCCCTCAAGATGAGGAAGAACTTGTTGAGTGTAAGTGTGAGACAACCCTGGTACAGGCTGCCCAGAGAGGTTGTGGAGTCTCCTTCTCTGGAGCCTTTCAAGACTTTTTTGTGCTGTCAGCTTTTGGGGACCAAAGCTTCACTTTCTTTGAAGAACAGACTGTGCTGAAACTGCACTCACCTCATTTTAGACTTGACAACCCATAGTCTGAGCTCTTTTTCTGTTTCCTGCAGGTGAAATATGGAAATTATGCCTTTGTATGGGATGCAGCAGTGTTGGAGTACGTGGCCATCAACGATGCAGACTGCTCCTTTTACACAGTGGGGAACACCGTTGCAGACAGAGGATATGGGATCGCGCTGCAACACGGCAGCCCCTACCGAGATGTCTTCTCACAAAGGTAAGGGCTTGGGGAAAGAGGAGCAGTTCCTAAGGGAAGCTCTTTCTCAGCTCTCTCAGCCCTTCTTTTAAGTTCATTTTCTCTGAAGAGAGAACATCTTGTGTTTGCAATCCACTTCATTTCTTACATAGCCGTTCATTTCCTTGGAGACACAGGATTAGTCACTTTTCTAGTGACTGCATTTAATATACCTTCCATTGCCATGATCTGAATTGTTCTTGCTTCTTTGGGGAAACACTGATGAGATAGGCTGAACTTCTTTAGCAGGAAAATGAGGAAAGCATCGATTATAGAGGGCAGCAGAACTCAACCCTTCCTCTTACAGAAGCTTTTTCTTAGAGGGGGAAAAAAAAATAAAGTAAACTTGGACACTGAAGGAGAAGAACATTTGACAGTGCAGTGAAAAGAGCCTTTTAGTACCCAAAGGCTGCAAAAGTGAGACCTTGAGAGATGCTTCTGGTACTGTGTTTTCACTAAGATCATACATACAAAATTAAATGTGTGTGTTGTACCTTGGCTGTGTTTTCGCTGCGCTCTAGTATTGATTTAGGAATCAGGATGTGTGCAAAATGTGAAAAAGCAAGCAAGCATTTTAAAAGTGTGATATCCACAGTCTGGTTTAGGAGAAGATAGGGGCCAACCTCATGCTCCTTCTTCATGCTGGACCTATTCCCTCATCTTGGTTTGTAATGCCTCCTGTTGGATGCATGTAACAAACTTCTGTAGTTGCTGCGTTGGAATTTCTTCTGCGTGATTGCCACAGCAGACATGAACCATTATGTTGTGTGAATATGTTTCATTGAGGCTCCTTTGCCTTCAGGCCATAAAATGAGGTAGATGGGGAAAGCTGTCAACAGATACCAACCTGAAGATTTAGAGGAAGCACTCTCTGCCCTGCATGAACAGAGAAGGCTTGAACTCTTTGAACCCGTTCTCTGCAGGGAGCGATTTAGCTGAATTTTGTGCCGACTTAGCAGTAACACAAAAGTTCACAAGATGGGTTTAAACTGGCAGAGGGGAGATTTAGACTGGATGTTAGGAGGAAGGTCTTTAGAGTGAAGGTGGTGAGGCACTGGAACAGGTTGCCCAGGGAAGTTGTGGATGCTCCTTCCCTGGAGGTGTTCAAGGCCTGGTTGGAGGAGGCCTTGAGTGACCTGTACTAATGGGAGGTGTCCCTGCCTATGGCAGAAGGTTGGAACTGGATGATCCTTGAGGTCTCTTCCAACCTTAACATTCTATGATTCTATGATCAATGGAAAAACTAATTTCAGTGAAAGATCTCTATGTTTTTGTGCTGGTTTGAGGCTAATTGGAATATTTTAATAGAGAACATTATACTATAGGCTGTGAAAGGAAAACATGGGCATGTCTGCTTCACTCATAGGCTTGCTGAGATGTTTGGGGAAAAAAAAAAACAAAACATAGATCAGGCAGTCTCAGTCTGTCTCTCTGGGGGCACAGTGTCTCGGGCAGTCTAGCTTCTGGCTCCTCTTTGCCAATTAATCTTCATTAACCACTTTTCTTCTAACTCCCCTGGCCCATCCTCCAAGCTCACCTTGCGCTTAAGGCAAACCTTGGGGTAAGGTATAGGGGTGGGGAGAAGGTGGAAGGGTGGTTGGGAGCCCCTCCTGGGGTCTCTGATTTCTGGGAGGGGAGTTGTGTTTCTGTATTCCCTCTAACTTGTCTATGTCTGTAACTCTTCCTGTCTGTTGTGTCTATCTCTGCTTGTACATTGTGCTGAGCTGTAAACAGAGCTTCAGTCCTTAACTTCCAGCTGGCTGAGTCTAGTCTGGGTCATTTTACAAAGTGTGAGGGGTGGGGAACTCCCAAACCATCACAGCTTTATACAGCACAGTTAACCTTATACACATTTATTTACTGAATAATATCCCAGCCATGACCAGGCTGGCTCTGCTAAAAATCTCTGCCTCTGAAACGTTTGAGGGCTCCACGCAAAACAAAGGAGGGAAAATTTCTTCCCATAATCTTCCTACGAGATACTTCCATTGGGCAAAGGCCTCAGATGGCAGTCAACGTGTTAAGTCAGAGCATTCCCTGTGCAAGCTTGAATACACAGCTCTGAGGAGACGCAGGAGTTTCACAGGCTGTCTTTCAATGCAGCAAACCTGCCTGGATGTTAGGAGGAAATTCTTTCCAGTGAGGGTGGTGAGGCACTGCAACAGGTTGCCCAGGGAGGTTGTGGATGCTCCTTCCCTGGTGGTGTTCAAGGCCAGGTTGGATGAGGCCTTGAGTGCCCTGTACTAGTGGGAGGTGTCCCTGCCTATGGCAGGGGGTTGGGACTGGATGATCCTTGAGGTCCCTTCCAACCTTACCATTCTATGATTCTATGAAACCTGCCGAGTGACGTGGCACAGCTCATGCTCACAGAGAGGAGCAGTCTTCATCCCCGCTGCCGCCACTGTCCAAGTCAGGGTGGGGGTATCCAAGCCGCCCCTCAGGGACTGCTTTGTTGTAGTTGTCAGTGCACGGGGAAATGGTCACAGTTGGCTCTGGTAAGCAATTATCTTCTTCATCACAGCATTCAGTGCCTGGAGAGGCTGGGTCACATCTCCTTCTGATACGCTGCCTTTAGCAACTTCCGGATCATTGGTCTGTGCAGCTCTGACATTTCCAAGTACAATTTTATTTCCTAACAAAACTTCAGTATCTCAGTTTACTATTATACCTTGAAGCTGTAGGAAAGCAGAAAGGAGCATGAAAATTTGCACATATATAGCTCTTTTTATCTGAGGATCTTCAAAGTAATATTTAAGTGTTAGCATCTCTCAGTGGAAAGCAAATGCCACTTCCGTTTAATGCTTAGGGAATCTGTAGCATGAGGAGACTTAAATGAATTCCCAAGGTCAGATCTTTTTATTTGGTGGAATTGGGGATCAATAGGAACTCAGATGTCTTCATTTTCTGTTTTGTGCTGTAGTTATCAGAGTTGAAGTGAATGAAGCAAAGTCTTATTTGTGAGATATTGGGCCACGAGAGGTTCTGGGTGGGTAGGCAAAACCGATGAGAAAGTAGCTCAAAGAGTAATAGTTGAACAGAGAAACTGGAATTTGCATGGAGAGGTTGTACCTCCTGGAGAATTTAGAGAGCCTGAGAGATATATATGCAGAAAATGTGTGTGCTGCCCTTTCATTTTTTTATTTCTGTTCTTATGAAAGCACATTACATTGTGCTTCTAATTATGCCCATAAATATAAATTTACAGGCCGGAGCTGTGAAACGCCGTACAGGAAAAGAAACATGTGAAAGAGAAAGTATGTTTACAAGATAGCTTACAAGGTTTTGTTCTAAAAACCCTTCAGTACTGTTCCTTATAATTACTGCCATGTGGTTTTCACAAATCATCCCTACATTTCTTTCTAATGAAAAGGCTGAACAACCTTCAGCTGCTGTAGCCTGCATGCTAAATAGAGAGGGAAATAGATTTCGGTGTATAGGCTTAGCAAATGTTCACATTAATATTTCACATTCTTTAATGCAGTAGAGAACTGCTTTGAAATATATTGGCATTTCTTGATCTTTCCCCAAATGAATATATTTATGTGAAAATACAGGGCTTCCCTTTTAGGAAATTTCACATAAACCCATAAGCTGCACACTGTTAAATCCCTAGGGTGCATCTGTAAAAGGTCTGGCAAGCTTATAGGAGATTTGGTCTCAGTGCAGGAAGCACAGACACGAGGTTTAGGCTTTTCATTACCTTCTCTGAACACTCAGAAGCAGGAAAAGAGATAGAGAGGTGTAAACACCCACCCCTTATCTCCAATGTCACGGGGCATGAGTCGCAGCCAAAGTGACACTGCAGTGAAGTTTAGGCATTTGCCATTTCCAGAAGTGCATTTGGGATGTCTGCTGCTCTATATCGTTTTCCAGGGGATTAGCACCTGCAAAACACTGTGGCCTCTGGGGACTGCAGCCACACTCACCTGCTCTGGGAAACACCTCTGTCTCTGCAGGAGTCTACCTATCATTTAGTCTGCTTCAGAAAGACATTAATCATAGAATGGGAAGGTTGGAAGGGACCTCGAGAATCATCTAGTTCCAACCCCTGCCATAGGCAGGGACACCTCCCACTAGTACAGGTCCTCCT
>VWZE01005342.1:5279-16865 GCA_013396675.1 Eubucco bourcierii
AGAACTGTACACAGGACTCCAGGTGGGGTCTGATGAGAGCAGAGCAAAGGGGTAGAATCCCCTCCCTTGCCCTGCTGCCCACACTGCTCTTGCTGCAGGCCAGCACTTGGTTGCTCTCTGGGCTGCACTCACACTGCAGGCTCATGTTGAGCTTTTCATCACCCCAGACTCCCAGGTCCTTTTCCTCAGGGCTGCTCTCAACCATTCACTACCCAGCCTGGCCCCTTGATGGTAACATGCAGTGTAGACCCAAGGGATGGTAAATAGGGCACTGAAAAAGGAGAGCAAAGGAATGCCAGGACATGTGTTGTAAAACAGAAAGAAATATTTGGCAGCTCCTGTTTATCAGCAAACAGACTTCAGCTGTTGAAGCCAGAGAAGGCAATGCAGGTATGTGCCTTTCAGTGTCAGAATGTTTTCAAAATTAAATACCTCTAAGTTTTCAATCTCCAGCTGGTGCTGTTCCAGGAAGGGTCTCCAGTGCCCCTTCCAGCCTTTGCTAATGCAGACGAGGCTCAGGTGGGACCAAGGTGACTGGGGTATGTCCTCCACCAGTGCTCAGCAACTTGGGAGGAGGCATTCTAGGCACAACTTGAATATCTAACAACTCCCTCAGGAAGTTTTGGACTAATTGGAGGCAAGAATTGATGTTTTTATGGAGATTTCCTTTAATGGTGTGAAACTTCTTCTCATTTCCATCCTGAATAATTTATGGCCAGCTCGTTCCCGCTAATTCTTGTATTGTTAGCTTAATTATTTTCTTTTCCTGCTGTTATGCCTTATATATGTATACACAGCAGCTGTATCCTCTCTCAGTCTGCTATTTATTTATTTTTGAGCTAGAGAAGCCAGATTTCTCGAGTCTCATAAAAGTGTGTTCTCTTCTTTCAGACAACAAAATCATTAAATCCGTAACTGAAGACCCCCATCAGAATCATCAACATTCCAGGACTCTGCAACCTGGAGAAGAGAAGGCTTCCAGGAGACCTTAGAGTAGCCTTCCAGTAGGTGAAGAGGGCTTACAGGAAGGCTGTGGAGGGACTATTGACAAGGTCTTGGAATGACAGGACAAGGGGCAGTGGGTTTGAACTGGCAGAGGGGAGATTTAAACTGGATGTTAGGAGGAAGTTGTTTGCAGTGAGGGTAGCGAGACACTGGCACAGGTTGCCCAGGGAGGTTGTGGCTGCTCCCTCCCTGGAGGTGTTGAAGGTCAGGTTGGGTGAGGCCTTGAGTGACTTATACTAGTGGGAGGTGTCCCTGTCTATGGCAGGGAGTTGGAATTAGATGATCCTTGAGGTCCCTTCCAACCTTACTATTGTATGATTCTATGTATCTGCTGCTACATGGAGCTGCTGAGCAAACCTCCACTGCTTTTCACTTGACTGCAGTTTCTCCTGCCATGTGTAAGTGCTTATAAAGCCAAACAGAGAAGCTTAAATAAACCAACTGCTCTCTAAATGTGGGGTTCTATACCCATGCAGCCACAGAAAGAAGGCCAGCCTGTTTGATTAGCTGCACAGCAGTTGCTGAGAAGATCCAGATATGCTGCTGAGGGCCAAATCTGACTTTCAAAGGTTAGAGGTCTTTCGGGTTGCATCTCTGCTTAATTGTCACTGATGAAACTAATTTACCCTAAATTGAATGAAATTGGAGTGGGTTTTGTGCCAGTTACTTCTACAGTGTCTTTCCCAGAAGGCATTTCCATCCAGAAAGCTAAGGCTTTTCCTTACCTCCCTCATCAAACCCCTTCACCAAACCTTTTTAGTTGTGTCCTGAGGTCTGCATGTTGCAAAATTCAGCATTTCCCTGGGTTGTCTTGGGGCTTAGAGCAGGGTGGCTTGGTTTTGGTGGCACTGGGAGGGAGGCTGTGCATGGGAACCATGTCATGACACTTCATCTGTGGTTAGGTTACTCACAGAATCATCAAGGTTGGAAAATGCCTCTAAGATACGGAGTCCGGCCACCAACCCAATGCCACCACTCCCATTAAACCACCTCCTGTTCTTTTCCCTGGATTTATCCATGTTTCATGTTTGGAGCTGTAAATGAATCATTTCAGACAAGAAAATGCAGCTAGAGCTCAGGGAGAGCACTCTTTTGGCAACTGCTGCTAGTGCGCCAGGTCTCTGCAGAATCTGCTGCTCTCCTTGCAGGCACCAAGACAACGTCCTCATTTCCTCCAGCAGCCAGTAGCACCCACTGAGCACTCTGGAAAGCTGAGCTATTTTCTTCTGGAAAGCTGGTGGACTGCTTGAAATATGTGGCAGGGATCTGCTGGAGAAGGTCCAGCAGAGGGCTGTGAGGATGATGAGGGGACTGGAGCGCTGCCTGATGAGGAGAGGCTGAGGGACCTGGGACTGCTTAGTCTGGAGGAAAGAAGTCTGAAAGGGGATTTGGTAAATGGTTATAAATATCTGAGGGCTGGGGGTCAGGAGGGAGGGGACAGGCTCTGCTCACTTGCTGCCTAGGATAGGACAAGGAGTAATGGATGGAAGCTGCAGCACAGGAGGTTCCACCTCTACACAATGGGAACTTCTTTACTGTAAGGGTCCCAGAGCACTGGCACAGGCTGCCCAGAGAGGTTGTGGAGTCTTCTTCTCTGGAGCCTTTCAAAACCTGTCTGGATGTGTTCCTGTGTGACCTGAGCTAGATTGTATGGTCCTGCTCTGGCAGGGGGGGTGGATTTGGTGATCTCTTTGGGTCCCTTCCAACCCCTGACATCCTGTGATCCTGTGATTTGGGGGTGGGGGGGGAGAAAAGTGATCTTCAGTCTTATTTACTTTCTGAAATCATGTGAAAATACCAGTTTGAGGAAAACTAGGCATGAGCCTAGCAAGGGGGGTTAATTCATCTGTTTTCTTAAGGGAAAATAATTACTGTGGATCCTTCAAAGCTCTCAAGGAGTCAGCAGCAAAGCCTTCCTCAGAGCTGTCCTCTGTGGCTGCAAACCTGACTGTGATGCTGTAAAATCAATCATTCACCTTCACCAGGGCCAGCAAGCAGAAGGAGGCACCTCTGTGCTGGCATCTGGAGAGTCAAAGCTGCTACTGTGACTTTCCTTTCACTGAATATGTAGAGAGATGCAGCATCTGCCATGGTTGGTGGATATGAATATATATAAAGGAGATGGTTTTCATCTAAAATATGCCAGCTCTTCATTACTGGAGATGCATGACACCCGGGAGAGGATGCTCAAAGGGAAACAAAAGCTCAGCACTGGCAGTGGTGGTCCCTGCTGCTTGGTAGTGGGTGAGTGGGGTGGGAAATTAAGTATATTGCATCTGGGAAAAATCAACCAAACAGTGTTGGCAAGGAAAAGCCTTGCAGAAAAACTGAGTGCAGAGCAGGGTGAGAGTTCTGGGACTTGAGAGATCTCAGAGACACCCCAGAGCCCTGTAGGGTAAGTAAAGATGGTCCTGATGGAGATGTAATGGAAGATGGCAGGAAAGAACTTGATGAGACCATAATAGCTGTCAGCATTCTGATGTAAAATATGAGTCCTCATGGGAGGTGAGCCTCAGGTAAATGCAAACAATAAGAGGAAACTGAGGGGAAACCTCTCTGGAGGGGAGGGAAAGGGAGGCTGCAGAGCTAAGTTGGGTGGCTGAGCATCAGGACACTGAGCTCACCACCTGCTGCAGAGCCCATGGCCCAGCTCTGGGGCAGGTGGGACAACTTCATGGCAGGGACTGGATTTCTTGAGCTGCTTCTCCAGTGAGGGAAAAAAACCCAAACAAAACAAAACAAAGACATTTTTTCACTTCAGATTTTCACAGAAAAGTGTTACTTAAAAAAGGTGTTTGCATTGTTACCTTCTGTCAGTTTTCCATTATGCTTTCCCTTCCCTCACTGTAAGTTCTCCAGGTGGGGTCTTTCAAAAGACTGACATGAAGGCACCATGGCAGCAGAAATAACTATCCACAATGATATCAGCTACCAACTTCTTTTGGTATTTTTCTTTTGGAATGAGCTGGAAGGAAGAAAAAAAAAAAAAAAGGCAAAAACCACAACCAAAATGCAATTTGCTTTTGGATTAATTTGAAATTTCTTTTTCATTGGTTGGTTTCAAACCTTTTTTTTTTTAATTTTTGGGGGAGAGGGGTGGGTGAGGGCAAGCACATCGTTTCTACCAAAAATCCTGTGAGCAAGGATTTTTCACCAGGCATGATTTGTCAGGAGACTTTTATCAGCTCTCCAGACAGCAACATTTTGCCAAACAAAAAGGTCAGCAAGTGACAGTGGAGGTGGGAGAGACTCTTTTGCTCAAGGAGATCTTGTCTTTACAGCTTTGAAGATATTTCTGGCTTTGAAGAAGGCCTCACACGGTTTTTTTTTCTTTCTAATTCTCAGCCTGCAGCTGCTTGCTTCTTGAGAGATGCTGGACATGTGGAGCTGTTTGGTCTTAAGGGAAATCAATTCACCTGCAGCCAGGAGAAAGGAGATTACAGCTCCTCTTTTAGGTACTTGTGAAATCATCACGTTATTCCTCGGAGTTTTTGTTCAAAACCCTTGAAAATAAATTGTTCTGTGAGCAGCCAAGCTGGCAGCCTGGGTTTGCCTGGTCCCCATGAGTACCCATGAGTCTCTGGTGCTCTTGTTATGTCCCCTGATGCCATCAGACCAGTATGAGTAGGTGGATGCTTTTAGAATCATAGACTCATAGAATGGTAAGGTTGGAAGGGACCTCAAGGACCATCTAGTTCCAACCCCCTGCCATAGGCAGGGACACCTCCCACTAGCACAGGTCACTCAAGGCCTCCTCCAACCTGGCCTTGAACCCCTCCAGGGAGGGAGTAGCCACAACCTCCCTGGGCAACCTGTGCCAGTGTCTCACCACCCTCACTGCAAACAACTTCCTCCTAACATCCAGTTTCAATCTCCCCTCTGCCAGTTCAAGCCCATTGCCCCTTGTCCTGGCATTGCAAGACCTTGTCAGTAGTCCCTCCCCAGTCTTCCTGTAGGCCCCTTCAGATACTGGAAGGCTACTATCAGGTCTCCTGGAAGCTTTCTTTTCTCCAGGCTGCAGAGCCCCAAGTCCTGTAGCCTGTCCTCATAGCAGAGCTGCTGCAGCCCTCTGAGCATCGTTGTGGCCTCCTCTGGACCCACTCCAACACTTCCATGTCCTTCCTGTGCTGGGGGCTCCAGAACTGCACACAGGACTCCAGGTGGGGTCTGATGAGAGCAGAGCAAAGGGGCAGAATCCCCTCCCTTGCCCTGCTGGCCACGCTTCTCTTGCTGCAGCCCAGGACTCGGTGGCTGTCTGGGTTGCATGTGCACACTGCAGGCTCATGTTGAGCTTTTCATCAACCCCTTTTGCCTCTCTCCATTTTCCTTCCTGGTTTGATCACCACTTTCTTGAAATCTGGGCAGATGTGACACTCCTAGGCATAGACTTCCCTCCTCTGAGACCCCAAATGCTCCAATATGTTCCCATTCCTGCTCTGCACAAGGGCTTTGGGTCCTCTTTGTGGTGGGTTTGCTCAGTGATGAGCAGAGAAGGGTGGAGGAGGTTCTGTTTGTGTTGGCATCCACTGTTTTGTAAAACATAAAAAAAAGAAGTTTAATTGTGTGGGTGGTTCCTGGAGGTGGTAAGTGCTGACTTCAAAGGCTGAGTTACCCCTGCACAGTCCTCTTCTTCATGCAGCCATTTGATTACAACTGTATGATGATGTTGGAAGTGTGCCCATCAGGTCCACTGGGCTCTCTGGATAACAACCCCAGCAGATCTTTAACACAGTGACATGTTAAAGCCATGGAGCTAGTTGTCCTGGGAGTTTTGGGTTGTTTGGAACCCAAACATAGTTGAGACCTGGCCACAGAGTTAGATTGTGCCCCAGCTTTAGAGAGAGAAGATGAATGTACAGCTGCCTATGCTTAGTGGTTTACACCAACCTTTGAGCCCAGGAGTAGTAGGACTGTCCATCATTTGCTTGAAAAGAAGACTTAAGAATGATGAATGGAGTCTTGGCAGGGATATAAAATATTACCCAGGCCATGGAGAACTTTTACTAGCAAGAAGGGTTTAAAGTCCCAGGTCCTCTTCGCCTATCCCACCCCTACTGCCTGGACCCTGGTGAATCTCTGTGGTCCACAAAAGTGATTAAGGAAGGTGTAGAGCCACAAAAATTAATAAGGAAGTTGAACATCTTTATGAGGAGAGTCTGAGGGAGCTGGGGCTTTTTAGCTTGCAGAAGACGAGACTAAGGGGTGACCTCATTCATGTTTATCAATATGTAAGGGGTGAGTGCCAGGAGGATGGAGCCAGCCTCTTCTCGGTGATGCTGAGAGACAGGACAAGGGCAATGAGTGGATGTTGAGGCATAGGAGGTTCTGTGTGTACAAATAACTGAGGGGTGGGTGTCAAGTGGATGGGACCAATCTCTTTTCAGTCATTAGCAGCAACAAGACAAGGAGCAATGGCTACAAACTGGAACATAGAAGGTTTGACCTCAACCTGAGGAGAAACTTCTATACAGTGAGGATGACAGAGCACTGCAACAGGCTGCCCAGGGAGGTTGTAGAGTCTCCCCTCTCTGGACATATTCAAGAACCATCTGGATGCCTTCCAGTGTGATCTGCTCTAGGTGATCCTGCTCTGGCAAAGGGGCTGGACCAGATAATCTTTCGAGGTCCCTTCCAGCCCCTGACATTTTATGATTGTATGAACCTGGCTCAGATGTCACAGTGATGGAGCACAGTGATGGAACAGAGTCCACCCAGGGACACACACACGTGGGACAATATCTCTGGCAACACCCAGGCTACAGTCTCATACAGTCTTGGGTCTTACTGGCTGTCATGGTTTTTTGGGTTGTGCTGGATTTTTCCTTTCCTCTATTTCACTGGTTTTTTTGGTGTGGTGGGTTTTTTTTGGTTGGTTGGTTGGTTTTGGGGTTTTTGTGTGTGTGTGTGTGTGGGGGGGGTTGTTGGGGTTTTTTTGTGTGTGCATGTTTTTGTTTGTTTGGGTTTTGTGGTTTGTGGTTTTTTTTGGTTTTTTTTTCCCTGCAAGCAGACTAAGCTAAAATAATTATGGATTGTGATTATGATATAGAATCATAGAATGGTAAGGTTGGAAGGGACCTCAAGGATCATCTAGTTCAACCCCCTACCATAGGCAGAGACACCTCCCACTAGAACAGGTCACTCAAGGCCTCATCCAACCTGGCCTTGAACACCTCCAGGGAGGGAGCAGCCACAACCTCCCTGGGCAACCTGTGCCAGTGTCTCACCACCCTCACTGGAAAGAATTTCCTCCTAACATCCAGTCTAAATCTCCCCTCTGCCAGTTTAAACTCATTGCCTCTTGTCCTGTCATTGCAAGACCTTGTCAGTAGTCCCTCCCCAGCCTTCCTGTAGCCCCCTTCAGATACTGGAAGGTTACTATCAGGTCTCCTCCTTACCTCCTCCTCCTATCTTACATTACATTAAATTCTTATTGTATCTCTCTATCTCAGCCCCAAGTTACTTTCCCCTCCCTTCTGTGCTGGGGGAGCAGGCAGGTTACGCAGGGGTGCATTAACCTTTGCGTTAAAGCAATGCACCACAGGAACATAAGCAGGTCCCAAGGGCCTAAAGCTGCTGAGCATCTCACAGGAGGGCACTGAGATGTTACCAAACCACAGCCCCAACTTGCTTTCCCCTGTGCTTTTCCATCTGCCTCCCCACACCTGCCTCTGCAAGCAGCAGAGCGTGAGGCACCCTCTCCTTTGTGACTCAATACCGCTGCAGATTCGCTCTTCACCTCTCCAAGTCTGCAATGGGAAATTGAAAAGCCTCTGAAAGAAACTGTAAGTAATTCCTAATGATCCTTTCCAGGCCAATTTAAAATATGAAAAACCCCTCTGCTCTCTCTCTAGTTAACCAAGGTCCTTTGGAGCCAGGAGACTACTGAATATTTTAAGAGCAAGGTTATTTTGCAGCAGCTCATAGCTAATGACTTCTCAATTCGTATTTCACAGTAGGTGAAGAAGAAAGGAAAAATCCATTTTCACCACAGCTATGAAGTATTTGCCAATCACTTCTGGAACAGATTGTGCTCAGACCTGCATCTTTAACCACTGACACAGCTCAGACAGGGATGGAGGTGGTGGAGGCTGTGCTACAGATGTGCTCCTTCACTGAATCACAGAACTTTAGAGGTTGGAAGGGACTTCCAGAGATCATCGAGTCCAACCCCCACCCTGCCAAGGCAGGATCCCCTAGGGTAGTTCCCACAGGAATGCATCCAGGTAGGTTTGGAAAGTCTCCAGAGGAGGAGACTCCACAAACGCTCTGGGCAGTCTGTTCCAGTGCTCTGTCACCTTCACTCTGAAGAAGTTTCTCCTCATGTTGAGGTGAAACCTTCTGTGTTCCAGTTTGTGTCCATTGCTCCTTGTCTTATTGCCATGGACCACCAAAAAGAGATTGGCTTCATCCACTTGACACATGCTCCTCAGGTATTTGTATGTATGGATAAGATCTCCTCTCAGTCTTCTCTTCTCCAGACAAACAACTCCTGGTTTCCCAGTCTCTCTTCGTAGGGGAGATGCTCAAGTCCCCCAATCACCCTTGTGGCTCTCCTTCATCTGGCACAGTGTGGTGTGTCCAGACTGCAGCAAGTTTTGTCTGTCTTGTGGGTTTCTATAGCTCATTTCACTTCAAAGAATTTGAGTGCTCACTGCAGGCCAGGTGCTCCACCATAGTGTTGGGTCATAGTTGACGTGCTGGAGGTATCCCTATGGGTTCTTGGCTCAAGGTCAGCCAATGAGAGTGCTCCTACCTGGAGACCCTTCCTTCCCTTCTGATATGGTGCTGCCTTTGCTAATGGTGCATGTGGCTGGCTGAGCCCAGCCGCTGACTGTCCAGGACACTGCAGGCACAAGGAGTTGAGCTGCAGCTGGCTCTGGCAGGGAAGGCATAGAATCATACAATGGTAAGGTTGAAAGGGATCTCAAAGCTCATCCAGTTCCAACCCCCCACCACAGGCAGGGACACCTCCCACTTGAACAGGTCCCTCAAGCCATGGTGGGGCATGTCATAGAATCATAGAATCATAGAATGGTAAGGTTGGAAGGGACCTCAAGGATCATCTAGTTCCAAACCCCTGCCATAGGCAGGGACACCTCCCACTAGTACAGCTCACTCAAGGCCTCATCCAATCTGGCCTTGAACACATCCAGGGAGGGAGCAGCCACAACCTCCCTGGGCAACCTGTGCCAGTGCCTCACCACCCTTACTGTAAAGAACTTCCTCCTAACATCAAGTCTAAATCTCCCCTCTGCCAGTTTAAGCCCATTGCCCCTTGTCCTGTCATTGCAGGACCTTGTAAATAATCCTTCCCCAGCCTTCCTGTAGGCCCCCTTCAGATACTGGAAGGCTACTATCAGGTCCCCTCGAAGCCTTCTCTTCTGCAGGCTGCAGAGCCCCAACTCTCTCAGCCTGTGCTCATAGGAGAGCTGCTGCAGCCCTCTGATCATCTTTGTGGCCCTCCTCTGGACCCGCTCCAACACTTCCATGTCCTTCCTGTGCTGAGGGTTCCAGAACTGCACACAGTACTCCAGGTGGGGTCTGACGAGAGCAGAGTAAAGGGGCAGAATCCCCTCCCTTGCNTCATGAGGTTTCATGTCTTGACTGCACAGCCTGTCTGAGAGCCATCTGTCCAGACATCCCACTCAGATTAAGCTACTTGGGAAGATGGCAATCTTTGAGAAAGAGTTTGGGCAGCATGGCTGCTAAGGCAAGGCCTCGTGCCCGGGCAGAGATGTCTTCCTGAGCTCAGCAGCCTCAGACATGTGTGCTTGAACTGGGCACTGAAACCTGGCGAGGTCCAGACCAACCTGAGTGTTCCCACCACCAAGGGCTGGTGAGGGATAGCAAATCCCTGGGGATATGCAGTAAGGGACCATGGGAGACCTCCCTTATGTCACCATTTGCTGGTGACTGCTGGCAAAGAGGGTGATCATTACTAACTTTAAGGATAACAGAACACTGGAGCAGGCTGCCCAGAGAGGCTGTGGAGTCTCCTCCTCCAGATATACTCAAAACTTGCCTGAATGTGCAATGTGCTTTAGCAGAGGAGTTGGGCTAGATCTTCAGCCTGGAGAAGAGAAGTCTTCCAGGAGGCCTGATAGTAGCCTTCCAGTCATCTGAAGGGGGCTACAGGAAGGTTGGGGAGTGACTATTGACAAGGTCTTGGAATGACAGGACAAGGGGCAATGGGTTTGAACTGGGAGAAGAGAGATTTAACCTGGATGTTAGGAAGAAGTTGTGTGCAGTGAGGGTGGTGAGGCGCTGGCACAAGTTGCCCAGGGAGTTTGTGGCTGTTCCCTCCCTGGAGGGGGGTTCAAGGCCAGGTTGGAGGAGGCCTTGAGTGACCTGTACTAGTGGGATGTGTCCCTGCCTAGGGCAGGGGGTTGGAACTGGATGATCTTTGAGGTCCCTTCCAACCTTACCATTCTATGGTTCTATGATTCTCCAGAGGTCCCTTCCATCTCCTACCGTTCTGTGACTCTGTGATCTCTGGCTCACTGTTCTTCATGGAATGGTAGGAGATGGAAGGTTTTTCACTGTACTTCCTGGCTGGAAGAAGAGCCAAGAGGTGCAGACACATCTGTGCTTCTTTCACAGTGTGAAAAAACAAACAAAGTTTGGCTCCTTCAGGTCCAGGGTCCACCATCCACTTCACACTCTAATTGTATTAAAAGTGTGCATCTCAGAAGCTGCCAGAAGCTCCATTTTCATATTACTTTGCTGGGTACTCTCACTTCTGCTGCTGCTGCTTTTGCTAAGTGCCTGCAAAACAAATTACAACAACTATTGCCTTACCAGGGCAAAGCTTCTTAATTCATGGTGCATTTAGTTTGCACATGTTAATGCATCCACCTCAGTCGTGCTGGCCTTGAAGAGAGGTGCACAGATACAACAACCATTAGGAAATCTCCTCTGCTGGGTGGTCAATTCATCCTGGACCCATGGACTCAGGATGAAAGGAGAAGCAGCACAATCAACTCTTTCAGTGGTGAGTATACAGAGAAACAGACTTAATGTGCTCTGGCTCTAGCACTGACACCTGCATGTGGCTATATGTGGGGTGCTGCTATATCCAGGGGTATAGAATCAACCAGGTTGGAAGAGACCTCCAAGATTATCCAGTCCAAACTATCCAATCAACCAGACCATGGCACTAAGTGCCCCATCCAGGCTTTGCTTGAACACCTCCAGGGACAGCGACTCCACCACCTCCCTGGGCAGCCCATTCCAATGCCAATCACTCTCTCTGGCAAGAACTTCCTCCTAACATCCAGCCTAGACCTCCTCTGGCACGACTTGAGCCTGTGTCCTCTTGTTCTGTTGCTGGTTGCCCGGCAGAATAGAACAACCCCACCTGGCTACAACCTCCTTTCAGGTAGTTGTAGACAGCAATGAGATCACCTCTGAGCCTCTTCATCTCCAGTGTGGCTAAGGGAAAGGCATAGACGGTTGGAAGTGTGGCTAAGGGACAGGCATAGAGGGGTGGAAGAGTGGGTGAGGGACAGGCTGGTTGCTTGTGGGTATCACACAGACCTCTCCACACACGCTCTGCCTTCCTGTGACAGGGGCCAGTCAGTT
>VWZE01005342.1:20416-30941 GCA_013396675.1 Eubucco bourcierii
CACTGGTCTGATGTGAGAAACAGGCTCTCTGTTAAAGGTGAGCAGAGAAGTGGCAGCTTTATAGCACAATCTCTGCAGTTTGCTCTCCCAGCAGATTATTCTGCACCTGCAAAAACACTGCTTGCTTTGTACCTCTTTATTGTGCTTGGAGGGGAGAGGAAAAAAGCCCTCCAGGGCTTCCCAGGGTGTGTTTGAAGGTCAGAAGCCACTGAGAAAAAGCAGATTTCCTCTCCCCCCTTAATTTCTCAGCGCCATAAAGCTCACCCCAGCCCCAAGATGTGGCGCTCAGGCTTGCCACCAAGCAGAGGACTTTACCTCTATGGCTGCAACATGTAATTAATTGTGGAGTGCAGTGGCTCAGTGCTCATTGCAAGGTAGGATATGATGCAGTAGTGTCGGCACCCCACTGCTGTCAGCCCTGTCCTCTGAGAGGCACTCTCCCTGGGGATTATACACATACAGCCAGAGAGGTAATTTGTTTCACTCATGTATTTTAATTTAGACATCTATAATTTTTGTTTATGTATTATATTATAGAATCATAGAATGGTAAGGTTGGAAGGGACCTTAAGGATCATCTAATTCCAACCCCCTGCCATAGGCAGGGACACCTCCCACTAGCACAGGTCACTCGAGGTCTCCTCCAACCTGGCCTTGAACACCTCCAGGAAGGGAGCAGCCACAACCTCCCTGGGCAACCAGGGATAATAATTGTATTATTATTTAATATATTAACTCTACTAGGTAATAGTTATGTAATATATACATGGTTTTGTCTTGGTTTGAGCTAAGCCAGACTAACTCTGGTCAGCGATTTGCCTTTCCAGCTCAGTCTCTGCTGAGTGAGTGCATTTCGTACAGTTCAGGGCAGGTTGGCCCAGCCAGCAGGCTGTGAAACACTGATGGGGACAATTCCTGACAGGGGCTAGGGGGTACAGAAAGGCTCTGGCTTAGACTTGTCCCTGCGCAGTCCAAGGACACTTTGTGAGTTTATCAGTACCCCACCCCCACCCCACACTCCAGAGCAAGGAGATTGGGACTCAAAAAGCTGCTAAGGACATAGAAACACTCCCCTTGCAAACAACATCCCCCTGCTCCCCCAGCTGCCTCTGTAAGACCTTCCCTAAGATCCAGCTGGAGGAGCGGCTGGGGCATGTTTCAATGCCTGCCCAGTTATCCCTGAGCTACTCCTCCCACCTATGGTTTGTGCTCTGCAACAGCATGGCCCTGAAGCAGTAGCTTCAGCACGACTTAGGGCTCAAATAGCAGCCACAGTGGTTTTTTTAATCCAAGCAAGTGGTTTTTATCCCAGCATACTGCCAGAAACTTTCGTGCCGCAGGAATCTGGGGATTCCTGTGCCTGTGGGACAGTTGGGCAGCGATCCAGAAGCTGGTAGCAGGACATGCCCAGTGGAGTTGGTTAGAGCTGAAATGTGCTGGTGCTTAGGCCAGTTTCTGCTGAACCTTCCAGCCCTTTACTGGCCCTGAGGTTGGTGCCCACACAGTGCCACTCCAGGGAATCACAGGATGTCAGGGGTTGGAAGGGACACAAAGAGATCATCCAGTCCAACACCCCTGCCAGAGCAGGACCAATCTAGCGCAGAGCACACAGGAACACATCCAGACAGGCTTTGAAAGTCTCCAGAGAAGAAGACTCCACAACCTCTCTGTGCAGCCTGTGCCAGTGCTCTGGGACCCTTACGGTAAAGAAGTTCCCCCTTGCATAGAGGTGGAACCTCCTGTGCTGCAGCTTCCATCCATTGCTCCTTGTCCTATTCCAGGGATTAAGTGAGCAGAGTCTGGCCCCTACTTCCTGACCCCCACCCCTCAGATACGTATAACCATTTACCAATCCCCTCTCAGACTTCTTTCCTCCAGACTAAACATCCCCAGGTCCCTCAGCCTCTCCTCATCAGGTAGTGCTCCAGTCCCCTCATTATCCTTGTGGCCCTCTGGACCTTCTCCCGCAGACCCCTGTCCCTCTGAAACGGGGGAGCCCAAAACTGAACACAGTACTCAAGATGAGGTCTCACCAGGGTAGAGTAGAAGGGGAGGAGAACCTCCCTTGATCTGCTGGACACACTCTTCCAGGTCACCTGAGGCAGGCAGTACCAACAGCAGTGGCAAGGTGGAGAAGGGCTCCAAAGGCAATGGTTGCTCACCTCACTGCATGTATCGCTGTCACTGGGGGATGCAAAGCACAGTGCCCAAGTATTATCAGGAAAACCACTCACCTCCATGCAGTCCAAGCACTTTTGAATTCGTGTTTGCATGCTTCTGCAAGAGCTGACATGCTGGGGCTAGCCAGGGAACTGGGACAGTGGAATGGAGCAAGGTGGAAAGCCAGTGGGGCACAACATGGGCAGGAGAAGGCATTCAGGCTTTTCAGATCTGCCCAGTATGAAGTTTTTGGTTTTGTTTTCTTCCTTCTTACCTTTAAAATGCAGCAACAACTGTCCCTTATTTTTGTCTGTATATGGTGTAATCAGATCACTCCTACTGCTGAAGCTCATTTCCTGCTGCTGGGTACACTGAAGCCATTATTGAGTATTTATTTTTCCATGGGCCTCTCTGGTTCTAATTACTTTGTGCTGATGTTAACATGAATATGTTGAGTTTGTGCCTCCAACACCTGCCACATGCTGGGTCTGCTGTCTCCATTAGTAATTCTGACACATTTTTCACATTTCCTGCTATTATTTACCTCTTTAATTCTGATCTCACTCATGGTGAGTAGAAGATAAAGCTCTTTTTCTGAAGTAGAGGGACAGGCAGCCAGAAAGCACAGACACACAAGGACATTTAGACTTTTACAAGTGGTGGTCACCAGTGGTGAAATACTGTGGGGTTTGCTGCTCTTTAATGGAATTCAGTGAGTTTGCTGCTGTAGAGGTGATAGAGTGCTGGTGCAGAACAATGGTATCTCTGCATGCTCACACATAAATCGTCTACACAGTGCTGAGACTGCTGCTCTGGCAACAGCCACCGAGCTCTGGTGCTTAGAAATCTGTGTCTTTTTTTATTTGTCAGACACTGAAATTTTCCATGTGTAGGAGGCTGTTCATAAACTGATTTGGAAGACAGCATCAAAATCTTTTTTTTTCTTTTTTTCTTTGAGAACTGCAGGGGAGAAACATCTATTAAAAAAACAAAAGGGGGGGTGGGGGTGGGAAACATCTATGCAATGTTGGTGACATTATTAAATCCTTCTAAAAGTTGTGGTGCTCAAAGTTGCTGGCCCTGGCCCAGTGCAATTGGTGCTTTGCAAAGGTAGCTAAATTAGATAAAGGTAGCTAAATTAGATAAAGGTAGCTAAATCCTTCCAAATTTAACTTCTGGCTTGATGAATCAGGGATCTTGGCTAGGTAGAGGCAAAGTGGTGCTCCTGAAGTATTTACTGCTGATGGATGTTATGTTTGCTGCTTCTGGAAATCCTAAAGCACCCTGAGCATCATCTGAGACCTGAGTGCCTTGCTGAAGAGCCAGGAGGACCAAAGGTGGCAGCAGCCCTGGTGGCCTGTGAAGCTGTCATGCTGTGGGTGCATTGTTTTGCCCAGTAGCTTCACTGCCTGGCTGACGCAGTTCCCAGATTGTTCTCCCCTCAAACAGGGCTTTTCTGGGCTCCTATCCAGCACTAAATGTGGAAAATTCCAACAGTTAGTCCTGTCCATTTTCAAGCTGTCCAGGGTCTTCTAACTTGAAAAACAAAGAACAGATCTGGTTATTTTACAGCAGGTTCTAATTGGAAAAACCCCACCTGGTCTGCCAGGTCCCCCGAGGGAGACACCTGGCAGCTCGTGGAGCAGCAGAGCTGCCATCCCAATATGAGTTAGATCCCAGCAAAGATCAGAGAAATGCTGATCTCTCACTTTTAAAAAACTCACTTCAATTCCAATCTGGATAATTTGCATTAATTACCTTATGTGAACAATGCATAATGTTTCCTGCCTACTGCCTGCATTACAGCTGTGCCACCTTCAAGCTGTGAAACAGATGAAGTTAGGAAGTATCATTTTTCTCTGTGATTGGCTATGTACTTCAGCTATTTTCTTCATGAAACAATCAACATTTGTTAACACTGTTTAAGTTTAAACCCCCATCTTTGTCTAACACACATACCTTGACTGATCCCATAAAGCTCCCAATAGCATAAGCACTCTTAATAGTATGCTGGAAAAGAGATGGACAGGAGGCTCTGGGTACAGCCAGCAGAGCCTGGGCAGGGATAAAGCAAGCATGTATGGCAGCTAGCTACACGGGAAGGGGAAAAAAAAAAAAGGCCTACATTCCTACTCTAGATTCACACTTACAGCTATCAGAAAAAAATGGAAGTCTGGGTTTTGTAAGCTCACCTTGGTTTCAAGCATTGGGGCAAAGGAATTCCTAGGCTCCATCCTCAGTGCAGAGAAGCTCTAATCTCACACCAGCACATTGGCAGTTTTCCTCCAAAACCAGCTATGAAATAAGTTGCTTTGCTTGAAATCCCAGGCCTTGTTTTCCCATCTTTTGCCTAATGACAATCTGTATCTGCTAGACTGTACCGCCACACAGAGCTGCCAGCCTGCTTTAAAAAGATAACAAACCAGCATGATCCTGCTAGCTGATTGTGTTCATGCCTGATCTATTTAATCAGAAGAGTTTTGTTGTGTCAGTCTGGTGTAAACGGCACACAGAAAAGCACAACTCTGCAAACACAGGTGGGGATGCCTTTTGAGACACAACTCTCACTAGTGCCATTTGCTTAAGGCAGCGCAGCAATGAAAACAGACCACAGGCTTTCAGATATTTTGCAGCCTTACTGTGAAAAACAATATTGCTTGTTCTACAGCATTAATACTGCAACTGCTTTTTGAAAGCATCAGCAGGCTCTTAGAGCTCCCAGAAAGACAGATCACAGCCACCTTTAACTCTGGCTTCAAAACTGCCTTTTTTTTCCTCAAGCAGGAAATTCCAGGCAGCATTGTAATTCCATCTGGCATTACCTCTGGTCAGGGGGCAGAACTTGTTTCCACAGAAGCATCTAAAGCTCAACATACACAAGCCAGGAAACAATCTCCAGCCTTGCAGAGAGTTACACACACTGCACTTTCTTTGCTCAGCTCTGAAACAGCAAAATGAAACAAACCAACAGGGCAGAGGATTACACAAGTAGCTGTTACACCACTGCTGCTTCATCTCATCTCCCCAGGCCATACTTCAGGAACAGCTGCTGAAGCACAGTGAAAAAAATGATAAAGGAGATCTCAGGGCTGCTGATGACATTCATCACCCCTTCTCTACTTTTCATTTTGATTTAGACGGCACAAATGGGTGTCAGGCGACTGTTAATGAGTTGCTTTGTGCTTTGGCAACTCTCTAAATAGCCTGTCTCAGGGGGTTGCCAGCAAAAACAATGCTGATAGAATAACACAAAAAGAAATCATCAGGAAATTAAAACAATTTAGTAGGCATACTTCAGTCTGAGCTAGATTAGCTCAGTGGAACTCGAGAGTAAGTTCTAATTAATCACACGCAGAGCACACCACCAGCCTGACACAACTCACTACTAAAATGCTTATGTGTGCAACAGCAAGCTCACAAAGACCACTTCTTCAAAGGCAAAATTAATCAAATTGCTCTTGGTATTGCATAAACAGAACTATAGGGATCTGTTTATGTAATAAACAGAATTATAGGATCTGGGATGCCTTGTGTTTCTGTGCTTCAACAAAGAACCTGCCACTTGCACCAAATAAACACTGGTATTAAATAAAGAACCCCAGAAGCCAAATCACAAGAACCATAAAATACACCCCCATAAAAGTATAAACATGATGGATTTAATGGGATTTAGCCACTGACAACATGAACACATCTCACAGCTTCCTTCAAGTAGTTTTACCTTAGATGCTGGCAACGAGATTCATCTCTTCTTCCCATCTTAGTACGAACCTTTATTTGCTATACTCCAGTCTGACTTGTAATTAGAGCCAGGAACACTGCAGTCAATTCATGATTTAGATAAATCACAAGAGTAGTTTTTGAATTTAGAACCCTGGTTGTTAACTAAAATAATTCAACTTGTATTAAATACTGCATCATTAACTCCACACAAATCAGCAGGAGAGAATACTTTTAATCATAAAACCTCATTTGTACCAGTATCATTTACCACTGATGTAACCATCACGTTTGTACTGGGTGAAGGACTCAGTTCTTTTCTGCTTGGATGGCACATTGCACAGCTCTGATTTCTAGCAGCAGAAGGAAAGCTGTCAAGCAAATGATTTCCCATACTGGTTTTCAATCAGAATTTAAGAAAAAAGGCTAGAAAACTAACCATGCTCTGTCCAACAGGGTACAAAGTCTTTATTCTCCAATAAGTTAAGTGTTCTTATAAATAGATGTTCTAGCCTTTTGTACACCGTGTTGAGCATAAAGCTACACTTCAGTTACTCCTCAGACTCTGATCCCTCCTCATCTTGACTGATTTGGAAGTAGCGTAGCTCATAGGTCTCCTTGTCAGACGCAACCACACGGAGCCAGTCACGCAGGTTGTTCTTCTTCAGGTACTTCTTTGTGAGGTATTTCAGGTACCTTAAAAACATAGTAATTATACATTAGAACCTTCTCGCTCAACAATCCTCACTGCTGTCTGTGCTCCACCCAAGACATGGCTCTAGCATACCAACACAACAATTATATCCAGAAATAAAAAGTTATCACAGTTAACAGAAAATAAAAGTTGTTTTGGTTTTTTGGTTTTGGTTTTTTGTTTTTTTTTCATTCTAGATATTATTTGATGTTTGACTACTGTCCTGGTTTGGCCTGGGAGTTAAGTTTCTAACTAGTAGCTGGGACAGTGTTGTTTCCTGCCTGCCACCTGCATTACAGCTGTGGCACTTTCAAGCTGTGAAACAGATGAAATTAGGAAGTACCATTTTTCTGCAGCTTGGATTGAGTCTAAGAATAATGGTGGTAACACTGATGTTTCAGTAGTTGCTAAGTGGCACTTACCCTAAGGTAAGGAATTTTCAGTTTCCTATGCTCTGCCAGCAAGGAGGTGCACAAGAAACTTTGAGAGGACACAGGCAGTTGACCCAAACTGGCCAAAGGAGTATTCCATATCATATGATGTCCAGTCATGCCCAGAATACAAACTGGGAGGAGTTGGCTGGGAAGGGAAGCTGCTCAGGGACCAGCTAAGCACTGGTCAGTATGAGGTGAGCAACTGCAATGCATATCTCTTGTCTTTCTGTACCTTTAGCTCTTTCTTTTAACTTCCTTTTCAATAATGAAATAACTCATAAGAGTTATTATTTTTTACTATAATATTTTTAATTTCAATTACTAAACCATTCTCAACCCATGAGACAGTGCACAGTGGCTGGAGTTAAATGACAACAATCACAGAGAATCATAGAGTGGTTTGGGTCAGAAGGGACTTTAAAGATCATTTAGTTTCAACACCCCTGCCGTGGTCAGGGACACCTTCCACTAGACCAGGTTGCTCAAGGCCCTGCCCAACCAATAGCATAGGACAATGTCAGCAATGCAAAGGCACTGAAAAGTGGTTATAAACCTGGTTTAACTGGTATGTCTGTATCAACAAATAAAGATGGGGACACAGGGAAGGAAGCGTACTTCTAACCATCACAGCACTTGTAGCAGGCCCTGACACTCTAAGCAGTCGAAGGCTACATCTGACTCATGGGGTTTTTTTGCAACAACATTTTAATACAACCAATTAAGTAACAAAACAGCCTCTCCCCATGACGTGAATTCAGCATGGCTTCTAAAAGCCTTTTTCCTTAATACACCTCTAACAACCTATAAAAAGCATCTTTCACTACTCTAGAGAGGAGTACTAATTTGCAAGCAAGTAAGCCTCAAGTTTTACAAAGCAGCATTATAAACGTTTAAATTCCACCCTTCACTGATATTTACAAGCGCTATGAAGGTTAGAGTTGACACCTTCTCTACACCTATCAGGGGTGCATCATGTTCAACATGCCACTGTTACAATGCACTATCACAAACACAATATGAACCTTTGCCAACCTTTTAGAAAACTGCTTCTCAGACGTCACCGTGATCTTGTTCTTCAGACGTTCAATGTGAACGGTGTTGCCCAAGTTTCCAGTTTTTCCATTAACCTTAACCTTCTCCTTTAGGAACTGTTCCTGTTTCAACATTCAAGAAATAGAACACTAGGGAAGGGCACCCTAGGTATGAACTAGGGAAGGGACCCTAGCCATGGAGCAACATTAAAAATCACTGTTTACTTGTGTCCCGACAACAAGAATTTATAATACAGTAAAATTTTATGGTGATTAAAATGTTCAAACTTAGATTGCATTTGAAGCAGTTCTACTCATAGACAGGTATGAACCATCAGGTCTGTAAGACATCTAATGGCAAAAAGCTTTCAAAAGTTTAAATAACAGCTGTCGATTTGATTAATTTCCAATGTAACTTTTCAGCTGTAACTCTGTTACCTTTTTGTACCAAGGCTTTTATTATACTTCCACTAATTTCCAATGTAACTTTTCAGCAGTACTTCTGTTACCTTTTTGCACCAAGGCATTTATTATACTTTCACTAATTTCCAATGTAACTTTTCAGCTGTAATTCTGTTACCGTTTTGCACCAAGGCTTTTATTATACTACATACTACAAAGACGAGTAAAACCATGACTTACAAAATTCCCAGAGTCAAAGATTCCATCTTCAACAGGATGAGTCAAGTCAAGACAAAACTTCCAAGTGGCCTTCTTAGATTTTCTGTCCTTTTGCTAAAACACCAAAACCCCCAAAGTTAACAATAACAACTCACACCGGAAAAGCTTTCATCAGTCAGAAGATTGGGGGGAGGGGGGGAATATAGCGCAGCGGGGACCACCGCAGAGAAGTGTGGCCGGCGCCGGCCCAGGCCGACCCCACCTGGAGAGCGGGGCTCACTGCAGCCGCTTCGCGCTGGCCCAGGCTCCGCGCTGGCCCAGGCTCCGCTCCGGCCGGCCACCACCCACTCGAGACAGCCTCGTCAAGAAGCTCGCTTGCCACTGCCGGCGACACGGCTGTCTACTCTGCTTGCCCCGACCGCACCGCGCTCTGACCACCCCACGGCCGCCGGCCACAGTCCCTCAGAGGGGCTGCCTGCCCNAACAGCTGTCGATTTGATTAATTTCCAATGTAACTTTTCAGCTGTAACTCTGTTACCTTTTTGTACCAAGGCTTTTATTATACTTCCACTAATTTCCAATGTAACTTTCAGCTGTAACTCTGTTACCTTTTTGTACCAAGGCTTTTATTATACTTTCACTAATTTCCAATGTAACTTTTCAGCAGTACTTCTGTTACCTTTTTGCACCAAGGCATTTATTATACTTTCACTAATTTCCAATGTAACTTTTCAGCTGTAATTCTGTTACCGTTTTGCACCAAGGCTTTTATTATACTACATACTACAAAGACGAGTAAAACCATGACTTACAAAATTCCCAGAGTCAAAGATTCCATCTTCAACAGGATGAGTCAAGTCAAGACAAAACTTCCAAGTGGCCTTCTTAGATTTTCTGTCCTTTTGCTAAAACACCAAAACCCCCAAAGTTAACAATAACAACTCACACCGGAAAAGCTTTCATCAGTCAGAAGATTGGGGGGAGGGGGGGAATATAGCGCAGCGGGGACCACCGCAGAGAAGTGTGGCCGGCGCCGGCCCAGGCCGACCCCACCTGGAGAGCGGGGCTCACTGCAGCCGCTTCGCGCCGGCCCAGGCTCCGCGCTGGCCCAGGCTCCGCTCCGGCCGGCCACCACCCACTCGAGACAGCCTCGTCAAGAAGCTCGCTTGCCACTGCCGGCGACACGGCTGTCTACTCTGCTTGCCCCGACCGCACCGCGCTCTGACCACCCCACGGCCGCCGGCCACAGTCCCTCAGAGGGGCTGCCTGCCCCGGCCCAGGCTGCCCTCCAAGCACTCACCAGCACCATACTGCCAGCCCAGCCCAGCCCAGCCACAGAAAGGAAGCAATGCCGCCACGCCAAGCTTTTATAGCCCGGCTGCGCCGTGGTGACGCCATCACGCAGCTGCGTGGCGCAAAACAGAGCGCCTGCGCGGCCATGGGCATGCTGGGAGGAGCTCGGCCCTTGCGCCGCCATGTTTCTTCAGGGGCATAAACAGGCTGTGGACGAGTTTAGCATGAACGAGTCACCTTTTATTTAGTTTTATTTATTTCTGTCGGACAGGAACGCAAGCGTTTCTCGTACAAATAACAGGCCGCGCCGGCGGTGACGTGTTTCTCCTCCGGGAAGCTGCGGGGTGCTGGCTAACAGCAGGGGAACCGACTGCCTGGACAAAACAGGCTCTCCTCACAGCAACCAAAACGTCAGAGCTGGAGCTCACAGATCCATTCAATGTCACCAAAGCATCAGTGGTTTGATTACAGTCCCTGTAATGATAACCAGCACCCAGCTCCCCACGGACATCTTTATTATAATTCCTGGAGCAAAACAACACATAAAGACATAATCTTCCCCACACCCCACC
>VWZE01005342.1:47569-67471 GCA_013396675.1 Eubucco bourcierii
AAAAAAAAAAAGAAAAATCATTGCAGATTCATTTTGTCACATAAAAGTACCTCATAAAGAAGCAGAACAAGCACAAACAAGGCTATAGGACCAACACAGCCTCCTGCTTGCAGGATTAGGCATCCTGATCCAGGTCAGACTTCCTGATCTTGGCTGAAACACATCCAGCCAGCAAACCTGTAGGTGGTGCAGAGTGGGAGTTGGATCCGTGGGGCACCTTCCAGTTAACCCAGTGCCCTTTTAGGTTATTATGAATTGCTGTGGTATGGAGGGCCCAGGCCTCAGCTGAAGCTAGAGCTTGTGGGTCTGAGCACTGTACAAAGAGAAGGGTGGGGAATGAGCAGATTTGGTGATGATTACACCATAGGACTTGAGTGTCCTGCCCTGAGGGCCAGGAATGCTCAGGCCCATTGTGTGGTCAATGATGTGCTGTCTCTTGTGCTGCAGCAGGGATAAAGGAGAGAGGAGAGGCTTCCCCTGAGGAAAGAGGAGGTAAATAGCCTGGCTGAAACAAAAGAGGAAAAAAAAATGCACATCAACCCACTCACAGTTCCTGAGGTTCTCTTAAAAATGTGACTTGAGAAGTCCTTGAGAGATTGGACAAGCATTTCCATAATGTATGCATAGCAAAGCAAGTGAGGCACCTCCCAAGCGATTCAGATGGGATCCACCTCCCTTTGCACAAGCAAGAGTAAGGAGGAGTTTGTCCAGTCTGTTTTCCTTCCTTTCCTTCCTTGGGTTATCAGTGCCATGTGCTGTTGGCACAACTGTGCTAGCAGCTGGTTTCTTGAGCATCAGATCACTCATCAAAAGGAAGCGGCAAGCATGGGACACAGAGGTGAAAACATGAGGCTACAGCGTCAGCTGATCCCTCTTTCCTTGGTTCCAGATGAGTGATGACTCTGCTTTGCTAGCTAGTTAAGATGATTGTGCCATCAAGCTCCTGCAGCAGGGCATGGAAACGCAGGCATAACGCATTCCTCCCATCCTTTCCATGGCTCTTCCCACAGCCCACTTGTGCTGAGTATTTCAGAGTGAACCACCAGGTTAGCACCTGTGGCTCAGAGGTGTGAGTTGCAGCAGCCAGAAGGCATCTGATGGATGTGTCCTCCTGGTCTGCCAGCTGTAATGTTTTAGTGAAATGAGACTTTTGCCCAACGTTCTGGCTCAGCCCCTCCTTTCTGGGTGAGTGACGATGTCTATGCCTGCTCGCTGCACCGCAGGTCTTCCAGCTCCGTCATGGTTTTGGCTGGGAGCTTCTTGCGGCGGAACACAGCTGCAATCTCCTCAAAGGACTTCCCTTTTGTCTCTGGGACTTTGAAGTATGCAAACAGGAAGAAGACCAGCAGCAGAGCTGCGAAGATCGCGAAGACGTACGGCCCACACAGATCCTGCAGCAGGAGAAGTGACAACAGGAGACATCAGCAGTGCAGGGGTGACTTCACCTTCCAGGTCTGGAGCCCTCAGTATAGGAAGGACATGGACCTGATGGAGCAGGTCCAGAGGAAGGCCACAAAAATGATCAGGGGTTGGAGCACCTCTGCTATGAGAACAGGTTGAGAGAGCTGGGGTTGTTCAGCCTGGAGGAGGCTGTGGGGAGACCTAATAGCAGTAGTCAAGTGTCTGAAGTGGACTACAAGAAGGATAGAGAGAGACCGTTTGCAAGGTCTGCAGTGACAGGATGAGGGCAATGGCTTCAAACTAGAGAAGAGCAGATTTAGATTGGATGTTAGGAACAGATTCTTTACTGTGAAGGTAGTGGAACACTGGAATAGCTTGTCCAGAGAAGTGGTTGGGGCTCCACCCCCGGAGATATTCGAAGTGAGACTCAACAGGGCTCCAGGCAACCTGATCTAGTTGAGGATGTTCCTGCTGGCTGCAGGGGGGGATGTTGGACTGGATGACCTTTGAAGGTCCCTTCCAACCCAGACCGTTGTATTATTCTATGATTCCTACCCCAGGTGTCTGAGGTGCCCAGAGAGGCTTGGAGATGGAGGTCAGTGAGGCACGTGCAAGTCTCAGTGGGCTGCCGTTTGGTTTCAGAGGAGCTGCTTACCGCTATGTACTGGAAGCACATTCCCACGATGAAGTTGCAGGCCCAGTTGCAGAAGCCGGCGACGGCGATGGCGGCAGGGCGCGGGCCTTGGCTGAACAGCTCGGCCACGATAAACCAGGGGATGGGCCCCGGCCCCACTTCAAAGAAGATGACGAAGAGGAAGATGGCGACCATGCTGACGTAGCTCATCCAGGCAAACTGGCTCTGCAAGAGGGTGCGCTCACCGTTACGGTCCCAGCACAGCTCTCATTAATGATCATTGTTACTTCAGTTAGGCATCTTTCCACAAGTTTGTTCAGGCAAGTGGGTCTGGACACGAATAGTTAAAGCTCCAAACTATTGTGTTGGGTGTTGGCAGGGTGTGTGGTGCCAGCATTGCCTCATGCAGAAGGGTTTGGGAGCTCACAACTATTAGCTCAGCTGTACCTTTGAGTCCTCTCCTTGCCTGTGGCATGGCGAGGAAGAGGCACAATGGTGCTGCTGTTAACGATCAAAGTGTCCAGTGAAGGATGTCGTGTGTGTGTGTGTGTGTGTGTGTGTGTGTGTGTGTGTCCCTCCACCCTTAACTGGTTTTACATCTTGATGGGGTTGCACCAATAGTTTGGACTGAATTTAATGAGGTCCAGCTACAGACTGTTTACAGAGGCATGTAGTGGTAGGATGAGGGGCAATGGTTTCAAACTAGAAAAAAGTAGATACAGATTGGATGTTAGGAACAAGTTCTTTACCATGAGGATAGTGGAACACTGGAACAGGTTGCCTGGGGAGGTGGTTGGGGCCCCATCCCTGGAGATGTTCAAGATGAGGCTTGACAGGGTTCTGAGTGACCTGATTTAGTTGAGGGTGCCCCTGCTGACTGCAGAGAGGATTGGACTAGATGACCTTTGGAGGTCCCTTCCAGCCCAGAGCATTCTGTGATTCTACATCCTTTGCCTGTTCTGCCCCATGTCTCACGGCCTGCCCCTTCTCCTGGGTGTCAGAAGGGATAGTTTGTCCCTTTTTTTTTTTCAGTGACAAGTGCTAGTCTAGTATCCCTGCAGCAAGCCAGGGAGATTCAAGTCGAGGGTTTAGGGCTCATGGAGGCATGCTCTGAGTTTTCCTAGCAGGCATGGGATTAAGCCATGAGAATAGCACAGTTGCTAAGGAACTGAGTTTGTTGGTGGGCTTAGGGAGGGTGTGGGGAATACATGTCCTTTCTAGCAGCAGTGGGGTATCTCAGGGGCCAAAAGAGTGTAATGTCCCCAGGCAGTGCTGTAATCAGAGATGGCTCCAGCTATGATCACTTTGAACTGTCCCTTCTAAGAATAAATGTTTTCTGAACTTCTTTGAGATTAAAATGCAGAACATTCACTTTAAAGGGTGTTTTTCAAGTCATGGAGAAAAGATGGAGAGAAATCCTTACCAGGAGCACAAGTCCAACAGTCATGGCCACGGCGCTTATCAACATCCCCATCAAGCCAGCCATGAACAGGGATCGTCTACCTGCCTTCTCCACCAGAAAGACCTGTGGAAATAGGTGCAGCAGCTCAGTCTCCAACACTGCTGCTCTCAGGAGCTTCAATCAGGTGCACTAGCAGTGGCCAACGAGTTGAGGCTAACAGAACACACTCCTGCTCTTCTAGCTCTTGTGGTTTCCAAGTGTGAGAAGCTCTACCAGCAGCTGCTGGGGAGCCAGGCTGAGCAGCCACCCTGTCAAGGGCAAGGAAAGACCTCATATAGTCAGGGCTCATGCACTGCCAGGCTCCCAGGCATTCCCACTGCTCCTGTGAATGAATTGCTGACTATGGACATTTTCCTCTCTCTGTTTTTGTTTTTCAGGAAGAATAAACTTAGCAGATCTGCGTTAGTTTGGAAGCAGCCTTCAAAGTGTAGCATGATTCAAGTCACATCACAGGTCACTGCACCTTACCTGTCCTAGGACAGGAACAGTTGTGCAGCACCTGGAGTCAGGATTTTTCTTCCAATTGTTTCAAGATTCCTTTTGGTTCTTTGACAGCCATGAGATCTAACTTGTTCCTTCTCACTCCTCTTGGTAGGCTCCAGTCATCTCACCCAGCTTTCAACATTTCTCTGTACCAGTCACTCTGCCCAGTGGGGAGAGGTAGGTAACTCCAGAGGACAACTTGTTGGGTCTGCCCTCAGATAACTGTGCACAAACTTTGGAGGCTGCCTGCTCCTTCCCCCTCTGCTTGATGGGACACTTTTGGCTATAGGAACAGCTTTTGCTGTCATTACAGCAAGGGATTTATGCTTCCAAGAGGCTATCTCTTGCTGGAGGCAGTTCATCCTGCCAATTCAGGCAGTTGCACAGGGCAGGCCTCTGTGCTCCTTTCTCCCCTTGCCAAGGTCTATCTGCCTGTCGGTGCTGCTGCCTTTTGATCAGGGTCTGTCATTTATTGACAGAAGTAGGTAATTTTTAAGTGCTTATGGCCAAAATAAGCAAAGAGCAAATGGTCTGAGCTGCAAACAGCACAGCCCCAGAGTGGAAATCAAACTGCAGGAGACTTTTCAAGCCTGAGAAAGACCTCTTCCAGCTGCACGCCTCCATGCCTCTTTTGACAGTAAATGTCATGTGTTTTCCTCTGTATGGGACCTGTGATGGACGTCCTCAGCAGCAGCTTCACCCCAAGACCTCCTGGACAAAGATCTCTTGAAGTTGTGCATTTCTACTTTGCAGACAGTCCTTAAATCCCTCTAGAGATGTGATGGGAATGTGCTTGGCATTTCCTGATCTTCTGTTAATGACACATTAAAAAAAATAATTGCTAGCTAATAGGACTTGTGTTTGTGCTCTCAGGAGAGAGGCAATGGAAGGGAACCAACCTTTTATTGCCAGTGAGCCCTGCACTGATACCATGAGGAGAGGTGCTGAGTTGCTTTTATTAGTGTGGAAACAGCCTTTGGCTGTCACTGGTGCAGGTGCTATATGCATACAGAAGGACTGGAGCACCTCTGCTATGGAGACAGACTGAGAGAGTTGAGGCTCTTCAGTCTGCAGAAGAGAAGGCTCTGAGGAGACCTTATTGTGGCTTTCCAGTATCTGAAGGGGGCTACAGAAAAGCTGGCAAGGGACTGTTTAGGATGTAAGGTAGTGATAGAAATGGGGCAAGCTAGAAATGGGTAGATTCAGACTGGATGTTAGGAAGAAGTTCTTCACCGTGAGAGTGGTGAGACACTGGAACAGGTTCCCCAGGGTGGAAGCCACATCCCTCGAGCTGTTTAAGGCCAGGCTGGATGGGGCTCTGAGCAACTTGATCTAGTGTGAGGTGTCCTTGCCTATGGCAGGGGGGTCCCTTCCAGCCCTGACAATTCTGTGATTCTATGATTTGATTTTACAGAAAACCATCGGAAAGATAACAGCTAAGGGAGAGATTGTGAGCTGCTGCCTTCCCCGTTATGACCCCAACCCCCTACCTACTCCACCTGCAGAATTTGAGTCTTAATAGGCAACTTCTACTTGGTAGGGGGAGAAAAGCTGAGTTCCCAAAGCTGCTGCAGTTCTCACTCATAAGACATCCAGCAGTGCTGCTTGGCAGCTGCCACCTGTGTCTCAAGGCTTGGGCTTGGTTTTTTTGGTTTTTTTTTTTAAGCAAGACTTGGCCAGAGAATGATATTTCCTGTAAGGTGCACAGGGGTCAGCTCTGCCCAACTGCAAATGCCAGCCCCAACTGCAGGACAAAATCATGTTTCAAAACCACATTGTAGCTTACATGTTCTTGTAGTAGAGGTATTTACTCACAGAGATAACAGTGAAGACTGTGTTCACCACTCCAACGCCAATGGTTGCGTAAACTGGTTGGTCGACCCCAGCTCTCTCGAAAATGTTTGTGGAGTAGTAAAAGATCTATCAAAATACATTAGGATGAAGGATTAGGCAACAGGGCTGGTGAAACTTTTTGTCCTCTTGAGGGAAAAGTTGTGCTTGCCTGGCTGAGACGTGAAGTCATTTAATTGTGATTAGTTTTTCCACTTCTAATGGCTTGTTATAATAATTACAGCTGAAACTGTCAAAGGAGCCTGAGGGAGTTCAAAATTCCCGTTGAAATTCTCCTCCTGAGCTGCTCTATTTGCACATTTAAAGCTGTCTTCTGCCACACAGTCCCATGTTTAAACTTGGGAGCCCCATTACCAGCACTGAGCACTGGAGACAAACACCTTTTAAAATGATTCTCACTACATTGGAATGACTCCATTTTCTCCCTTTCTCCAAGAATAAGATGATTCCCAGGTGGTGGAAGATAAGGACAGGAGGCAGGTGGGTGGCTGACCCTGTGGCTGGTGGATGGGACTGGGAATGGCCTCAAACCAAGGCAGATTAGCTCTGTGGGGTATTCAGCCCCAGCTTAGCCCTTTGAGACTGGGCACTCCTGCATGCTGCTATGCTGCTTGACATGGAAGTGTTCTTAGAGTTTTGAAAGCTTGTGAGATAGAGCCTCAGCCTTTGTAAAGTTGCCACCAGAATTCCAAGATGTGAGTCTTAGCTGGGTTTGGGAAGGAGGCTCCATGTTCCTATGTGTAGGATGGTGATTTCTGTTATCCCAGGAGGTGTTGCAAAAGCTGTTTAGCTAAAAATAGCTGGAAAACGGTGACTATGTGGTTCCTGGGGTGAGCAGGTGGTCATTACAGAGAGCACACTGCCGATGAACTCAGGTATGAGGAGGATCACAGGAGAGCTCAGTGCAACTCTGCCTTGCCACCTGGTTTCATGCTGAACTCCCTCACACCCACCTGTCCTCCTGTCCTCCCACATCCTGGCTTGACACTGAGGTCTACCTTCGACACTGGTGGTGGTCACCACAAAACCTACTGAAGCCACAGGGAAGCTTTTTCTTCACTCTTGCATGGCTTGGGCAGAGCCAGCACTGCCTTTTCCTGCTCAGTGTGGATTTCTACAGAGCAGTGTTTTTGGGAGACTCACCGCGTTGATTCCTGAGAACTGCTGAGATATCTGCACCATCAGAGCCACAATGACAGCCTGCCTGTACTTTGAAGAGGTGAAAAGCTGCTTTATGGAGACTTTCTTCTCACTGGCAGCTTCCTGCTTTTCCTTTTCCATCTCAGCAATCTCTTTCATTGGGTCGCAGTTTCCTCTGAGCCTTTTCAAACCTTAAGCGGAAGAAGACTGATGTTTTATTTTCAGTGGTAGATAAGGAGTGGATTAAGGACAAGAACCCCTCTAGCCAAAAGGCAGGGGAAGCCAACCACGGGTGCAGTAGTGTCCTCTTGCTCTGAGGACTCCTGTGATGCACTAAGTCCCCACAGTGTATCTGCTTGGCAAGGGGCAGAAGCACATTAGATCTGTGAAAGCTCTGAGAAGCCACACTCAAGCTCTGTCCTTCTGTAAACGTGTCTCATGCAAATATGTCTAAATGATTTCTGGTCCAGAGGTAATTTATACTTCAGCATTTCAGAGCTCCTTAATTTCAGCTGTGTCCTATGATTGATCTTACTGCTTGCATGCATGGCTGGAACTACACTGGAAGATGCGTAAGTGGTTGCAGTAACCGCTGTGGATTTGCTGTGTACTTGCAAATAGCAGAGAGACAACAGCTGTTTGCCAGAAGATGTCAATTTTACACCTAGTTGAAATCTCTTCCAGATGAATGAGGGTTTTGGGGGTGGCATCTGCTAGATGTGAGCTCTGTGATGGAAAGGAGTGACATGCTGAGGCTCACACCACCCATAGCGACACAGAAGCCTTAGTCAGTTACTACATGCAGGCGTCCAAAATCCCACCTGCAAATGTGCTGTGTAGAATGGAGCAGATATAGCCAGCTACATGTGTGAGCCCCCAGCCAGGCTTTCTCTTCTGTCTTTAACACAATGTACAGTGTAAAAACATCTCCAGAGGAGCCCAGAATGTGTGTCTTACTTTTTTTTGCTTCCTCCACCTTCCCCAGTTTGATGTAAAGGTATCGAGGGCTCTCAGGGCACAATAGGAGCAGGAAGAACTGCAGGAGGGCAGCCACACCAGACAGACCCAGGAGCAGGGGCCACATCTCATCGTTGCCCAGAAGAAAGTCTAGCCCAAGGACCTGGAATAATTGAAATATGTGTGAATAGGTCATTTTGGATCCTAGGAAAAGAAAGGAACTGACCAGGATATCATTTCAAAGTGACAGCCTGGAGGAAAACCAGAAGCAAACACCAATTCCCAGTCCAGTTGGTTTCTGTAGTTATGATGCACACTTAGAAAGAGGGAATGAACAGATGGTGCAAAATGCCATGAGCAAGACTTTGGCTTACNCTTATGAGCTTCCCTCCCCCTCATCCCACCCCTCCACCCCACCCCACCCCCCAGGGTCTATCCATAGTCTTTGGCTAAATCAGTTGATTAATTTTGTGGTTAAGTTTTTCTGGATGTGTTGGTTCTTGGTACATGTATGTGCCAGCCTGTCACACAGCTGGGACTCCTGCCAGGGTAGGCAGTGCTGGCAGGGACATTGAGCTCCCTGATAATCCAATTAAGCCATTTTTGAGCACCTGAATATCAGGGATCTTATGTTAGGATTCAGTCTCCTTCAGAGGAGATGTTTACAAAAGCTTGACAGGGGAGGAGACAAATTGTTTGCAGAGGGACTTTTTATTTCTTGAGAAGCCTTGTAAGACACCTCTGGTTCAAGGTGGGAGTTTAAGCCCATCAGAGCAGATGGCTTTGGACTCCTCTTCAGTTTTGGGGTGGCATGGGGAGTAATGCCCCAGCATATCACTGGAGTATCTTTGATCTCTGAAATGCTCAGTCTGGAGCCATGCACTTTCCTCCTTACCTGGCTGATGAGGATACCTGTGACGATAGCGAGCTGGTGCAACGTCCCCAGCGCTCCACGAAGGGCCGTGGGAGAGACCTCGCTGACGTACATGGGCACGAGTCCGGAGGAGAGCCCTGCACCAAGCACAGCCAGGTCTCACCTTTTCTAGGTCACATCTTGGCAACCAGCAGAAATTGCTTCCCAAGTGGGAAAGGAGGATGGAGGCCCTGTGCTGCTTCCCACGAAGCCCCTTGTGCCTGTCTGGGAACCACTTACACTCAGCAAAGGTGCTGAGATATCCCTGGGTGTGGAGCCCTAAGCTGGGAAGCCTTTACACTTGAACACACGCACACACACACACATCCAAGCATGGAGCAGAGATCATCCTCTGGGAGAAGTTATTACGGAGCAAAGAGCTTCCTTAAAACTTGCCTTGAACCCTCAGAGCAGAGCATTGTGCTCGTGTACCAGTAAGAGTGATAATGAGCTGTTCTCCTAAGCTAATTATCACCTAATTCCACATTGCTTGCCCACTATCTTATCCTCAAGCTGTACAGTGCTCCACTACTATCTGCTTGATAGTCTGGGGAACCTTTACACAGCTTGGCTAATGACATAATGTTCCAACAGCCACCAGAGTCAGAGCCTTGAGATGCAGAGGAAGGACTCACTCCTTTCTAGGATACATAAAATAAACTGATTTCATGGTAGAGCCAACCCAAATGCTTCTAGGGAAGATCTTGGATCAAGAGTCACAGAATTACAGAATGGTGGAGTTTGGAAGTGACCTCCAGAGATCAACGAGTCCAAACCCCCTGCCAAAGCAGGGTCACCTGAGGTAGTCCACACAGGAATGCAACCATGTGGGTTTTGAAAGTCTCCAGAGCAGGAGACTCCACAACCTCTCCGGGCAGCCTCTTCCAGGGCTCTGTCACTCTCATGGTAAAGAAGTTTTTCCTCATGTTGAGGTGAATCCTTCAATGTTCAAGTTTGCATCCATTGTTCCTTATCTTATTGCTGCACACCAACAAAAAGAGATGGCCCCATCCACTTGACACCCACCCTCCAGATATTTCTAGACATTAATCAGATCCCCTCTCAGTCTTCTCTTCTTCAGACTAACCAGCCCCAGGGCTCTCAGTCTCTCATTGTAGGGGTGATGCTCAAGTGCCTCAGTCATCCTTGTGGCTCTCTGTTGGACTCTCTCTCTGGGATCCCTGTCTCTCTTGAACTGGGGAGCCTAAAACTGGACACAATACTCCAGGTGTGGTCTCAGCACGGCAGGGTAGAACTACAGAAGGCGAAGAGGGAAACCTCCACCTGTAAGACCCCTACTGAACTAAAAAAGAATTATCCTGGAACTATAGGAAACAGTAAGCTGCAGCCCTGGAGCACCCATAACTCCCCACGGGGCTGGTTTGCAGTGCCTGACCCTGCCTGCACTTACCACAGTAGAGCCCTGTGACTGCTCTGCCGGCAATGATGAGGATGTGAGATGGCCCAAATTTCGACAGCCCCATGAGGAGGTTCCCAGCGATGGAGAGGATGTTCACCACCAGCATGGCTTTCACCCTGCAAAGGCAGCAGCAGCAGAGCTCATCCTGGCACCTCTCTCCACCAAAGCAGCCATTACGACATACACTCCTTTAAGTGACTTTAATCAGCACTACAAGGGAAAAAAGTAACGAGCACAGGCACCAAAAACTATCGGGCAGGGGTGCAATCAGAGCAGCTAAAAGGATATCATACATCCTGTGCAAACACCATTCCTCTCCCTTTTGGAATGGAAAGAAAAGGAGTAGGGGGGTGGTTTGGAAGTTAATCAAGGCTGCTCATCAGCTGCTTGTCTGAAGTGCTAAAAGTTGCAATAAAGCCTCTGATTTATAATTGAGGGTTTTAATAAGCCAGCTCTCTATGATGGCTGGAATGGTGGTTTGGAGATTTGAGGGTTGGGTTGGGGGTTGGTTTTTTTTTTTTTTTCATTAAATTAGGGAAAATGACAGACACTGTATTTCTACGGGGTGGGGGGGGGGGGGGGGGGAGGGGNTGGGGGGGGTGGGGGAGGGAAGGGCTGGAGAGAAAAAAATAAAGAGGCGAAAAGGCTTAGGCTGTGGCATGTCAGTGACAGCACAAGAGGTCCTCTCACCTGCCCAGCCGGTCTCCGATCCACCCCACGGTGAAGGAGGAGACCATGCCCCCGATGGCAAAGACAGAGACGGAGAGGGACCAGTACATGGTGAGGACGTGTGAGGAGGCGGTGAGGTCCTCGGCGCTGTCGTCTGGGGGTGCGAGGGTGCCTTCGGTGCCCAACCAGGGCCCTGTGTCAGGGATGGGGCTGGTGCTGCCCTCCTCAGAGGCATTTAGGGCATATCTGTCCAGGGGGCTGATGCCCAGCACACGTGCATAGTGGGCTTCAATCACCTGTGACGGGCAGAGGAGGAAAACTGCCACCAGCTCCCATTTATAACCACTCCCAGCCCCCCTGTTGCCCCAAGATAAACTTCACATCATAGGCTCTGCAGGGGTGAAATTTGGGTCCCAAACAGTTCCCCAGCACTTGTACTCCCAGCAGGCAGTGACAATAAGGGCAGGCACAGAGCATCCCCCATGCCCAACACCACCCTCTAGGCATGGGGTGAGGACAGTGCCTGAATTCGGCCCCTGTGTCAAGGTGCCATCCCTCGGTCTGGGCACAGGGACTGTGCTGGGGGCAGCACCAGGAGACGCAGAGCCCTGCTCCTTTTGTTGAGGGGTGGCAGTGGGGGGTCCCTGCTGTTTTCTCCCGCCACTGCTTTAGTGTGGGGGATTTGTATTGTGAGAGACAGCACCTGGGGAAGGGACAGAGCCCTTCAGAGAGCTTCTGCAAGGGACAAACCAGCCTTGGTTGCCTTGAAGTCCTTGTCCCTTGCCTGTGCACGGCTCCAGAGGACTCTGCTTACCTTCTGGGGGGCATTAATGACTCCCAGGCTGTAGCCATACTGGAAAAAGCCCAACACTGCAGTGAAGACGGAGAGGATCAGCGTTCCTGTGAGGTGCTGGGGGAGGAATCAGAGAACAGCCTTACCCTGTTGTTCTAGCCCTGCCCAAAGCTGGGGGGCTGCACCCTAGCCCTGTTCCCTACCCGGGGCTGCTGCTGCAGCAGCTCAGGTGCTTTAGCTGGCTCCAAAGGAGAAGTCTCTGGGGATAGGTAGGATCAGACTCCCAGGGCAGAGCAGCGTTGCCCTACCAAGAGTAATCTGTGCTGTGGCTGTCCCTGCTGCACTGCCCATCCTCACCCCGGTGCTCCGGGGGAGCAGGAGCTCTGCCTGGTACAGCAGCAGCATACACTGCCCCAGACCCAGCCTGGGGCAAGCGCAGAAGAGGCAGGCAAAAAATAACCAAAATGGTGTTTTTCAGCAGTACAGTTTCAAGTCTCAATTCCTTCCATCACAGTTAAAATTATCCGATGAAGTGCCGGCACTCTTAAAAAAATAATCCCTTGGCCCCTTTGTGCTCAGTGTGCAGTCATCAAAGAGCAGCTAATTAGGGGAAGGAATTTTTTTCTTCTTGTTGTTTTTGGTCTTGGCACTCAATAAATGCCACTGCTCAGTGCTGGGCTCCTGCAGAAATTCTAGTGCAAAAATACCACCAAGCCATGGTTACCTTCTCTGCTTGCATTTTGTTTCTCTTGTCCATCTTGCAGCTTCTCCACTGTCCGGCCAGGAGCAGTCACTGTTCTGGGCTGTAGAGGGAGGTGGGAGCTTGGGCAGGGAAGAAGGGAGAGCGGAGCTGGGATGGAGGCAGCAAAACTGGCTGGTGCTCCAAGAGATGGGGTTATATCAACTCTGGAGTTAATGAGAAACCAAAGCCTCCCACACGCTGTTTGACCACAGCTTGGCTTAGGGCAGCCACCAGTCCAATCCCTGTATTTGGGGGGACAAATGGAACGATGGGAGACCTGCAAAGGCACAGAGAGGACCTGAGAAATTCAAATGATCCAGGCTGAAAGACTGGTTTGGGGCTGTCCCTCAGTTGACCAGTCTGCAGTGTGACATGCTAGGGAAGATGCTACAACCTGTTTTGAGGTGTTCAGCACATTTCTTAGTTTCTCTGCAGGGTTTTTCTGCTGCGTGACAGCCCTCCTGCTGAATGAGCAAGAAGAAACCTTTCCAGCAGAGGCAGCAAAGCAGGTGGAAAAATGACTAAGAGCATTTTAGTTAGACAGCACTCAGCACCTGCTTTAAAATATATTTGTGTGTGCCTATAACACACTGAGGCAAACACAGGTAAATAGAGATGCAGGGAGCTCTCTCTCTCTGCATCCATGCACATACTCAGCTGCATGCACACAGCCCTCTCAACGCCTAGGTGTAATGTCAGTGCACACCTGTGTGCTGTGGGTGGACTTGGTGGTCTGAAAGATCTTCTCCAGCCGAAGTGCTTCTCTGATTCTCTGCATCCTGAGCAGTCAGAGTGTACATCTGGAGATACGGCCCAGTCAGGTTACCCAGAAATGGCAATAACGTCTGGTCCTGCTTTGGAGCCCGCAGCGCTGTGACCGCTGAGCCTTGTAGCATCACCGGCGCGGTGCTGCGCCGCCAGATAGTGCTGACGCTGGCAAATATTGGCGGAGCTGTCAGGCACCACTGATGCTGCCAAATGTCGCAGCCCTTTGGCTGGACTCGCTTGCGACTCATGAACTTTGCACACCTGCAGGAGCTGGTCTTGCTCGGCTTATGTTGCCCTTGATTTCGTCAGCGAGAGGAGACAGGGGGCCAGAGTCAGTGGTGGCACCCACAGCTGGCATGCCAAAGTCTGAATCAGCTCAGAGGGTGATTAACGCTTATTAATGCCTTTCCCTTCAGATAAGCCTCTGATAGGTCATCAGCCAAGTTGGATGATGCTCTCAGTCAGCCAGGCTTCGCGTGCGCACAGAATGTACTTTCTACAGAGGAAGAGACCAAAAAAACAAGCCAGTGTAAGACCACTAATCTTTGCACTGGCCTCCTCCAGAGCAGTAAAACTTTAACTGGAGGAGAAAAGTTCATCGCGTTACTGCAAGCACTGGCTCCAGCCGCAGCACCTGCATTCCGCTCTGGGGCTGGTGGAGCTGTGAGCGGGGGGCCCCCAGGCTGAGCTTTTTGAAGTTTCCCCCAGTATTTGTCATTGCAGGTGAGATCTTTGCCCACCCTGTTTGTTTGCTCGCCCTGTGTGGATACGCAGGCATTGGCAGGGCTGCTTGCTTTGCGCCCTGGTGAAATGCCTTCACCGCAGGGTTAGGCGGTTAACAGCCTGCTCCAGCTGCAAAACAAATCAGAGTCCTGAGGCGGTGGCCCAGGCTGAGTTACAGAACCACAGAGTGCTTTGGGTTGGCTTTAAGGGCATCTGGACAGAGTGCTTTGGGTTGGAAGGCAGCTTCGAGGGCATCTGGTCCAACCCCACTGCGGTGAGCAGGGACGTCTTTATTGGTGGTGTTCAAACAAAGACTGGATGGGGAACTTGGTGCCATGATCTAGTTGACTGGGTAGGGCTGGGTGATAGGTTGGACTGGATAAGCTTGGAGGTCTCTTCCAACCTGGTTGATTCAATGATTCTGTGATTTTTAACTAGATCAGGTTGCTCAGAGCCCCAAACAACCTGACCTGGAATGTTTCCAGGGATGGGGCATCTGCCACCTCTCTGGGCAGCGTGGGCCAGTGTTTAAACCACCCTCAGTGCATCTAAATCTCCTGTTTTAATTTTCAACCATCACCTCCTGCCACAGCAGGCCCTCCTAAGAAGTCTGTCCCCATCTTTCTTGTAGACCTCCTTTACATAGTGCAGGGTTGCAATAAGGTCTCCCTGGAGGCTTCACTTCTCCAGGCTGAACAGTCCCAGCTCTCATAGAATGGTTTAGGTTGGAGGAGACCTCAGAGCTCATCCAGTTCCAACCCCTCAGCATAGGCAGGGACACCTCCCACTAGAACAGGTCAATCAAGGCCTCATCCAGCCTGGCCTTGAACATCTCCAGGGAGGTTGTGGAGCACAGAATCACAGAACATGATCAAAGATCACGTTCTGTGATTCTATGCTCCACAACCTCCCTGGGCAACCTGTGCCAGTGTCTCACCACCCTCACTGCAAACAACTTCTTCCTAACATCCAGTTTAAATCTCCCCAATCTCTGCCAGTTTAAACCCATTCCTCCTCCTCCTGCCATTACAAGCCCTTTCTGCACAGGCAAGGTGCTCCAGCCCTCTGCCTGGTTTTGTGTCCTCCTCTGGATGCACCCTGACAGGTCCATGTTCCTTCTTATGCTGGGGGCTCCAGAGCTGGACACAGCAGCCCAGGTGGGGTCTTGCCAGAGCTGAGCAGAGCAGCAGAATCATTCCTTGATCTGGTGGCCACATAGGTTTTGATGCAGCCCCGACTATGGGCTGTGACCATTGGACCCTGTGAAACACTGGACCAGGAGCCAAGTCCCCTCTGGAATCCCCACCCTGTTCTGAGCTCCCAGCTGAGGGAGTATGCTTCTTTTCTCCTCTACTCTTCCCAGCCTGATGGAGGCAGTTTGAGGGGCAAAAGCCATCTCAACCCATTATATCCTTCCTGCTCCTGTTTACAAAGCAGAACCCTCCCTAATCCTGCTCCCCAGGGACAGCTGGGGCAGTGGTGGGGAGGCAACTTCCATGGAAACCTTGAATGTCAAAGGCTGGAAGCTCCACAGTCACCATTTTTCCTTGGCCAAGTCTGCTGGCAAAAGGCACAAAGGTATCCTGGGGCTCTCCCATCCCTTCCCAGCCTCTCCCTGCCAGGCTGAATACTTTGTTCATGTCTCCGAAAGCTACACATGTGCTCAAGCTGCCTGGGGCAAAGCTGTGTCATCACCTGGGGGCTGTACACAAGAATCAAGGCAGCCCTGGCACTGGCTCAAAGTCAAGCTCTTGTGTTTTATTGAATGGAGCTCTGGACACAGATGTGCTGGTTAGCAGAGGCCAGCTCAAGGCTGGTCTGGGGGCTCAGGGATGGGAAAGGTCAATGTGTAGGTGTGCCACCAGCTGCAGTCACATCCCAAAAGGGCTGTTGGAGCATCACACCTTGACTTTAGCTTGGAAAACTGAAGCAAACCATTCCCACGTGCTAGAGCACTGGTCCTGACCTCACCAGGATGGGTATCAGCCCTTCAGATCTCTTGCACATGTCACAGCTGGCTGTGGGAGCACAGAGGGTAGGCTCTCTCAGGAGCAGCACTGACTCATCCCACAGTTGCTGAGCCTCACCAGTCAGCAGCTAAATGATTTGACCAAGGGAAGATGCCACCTCTGATCTCTGTGCCCTGCAAAGCCAGCCCTGCCATCTTTGCTGCTGGGACCCCAGGCTTGCCTGCCTGGGGTTTGTCAGTACTTTCTTTTCACAGAACCACAGAATCAAACAGGTTGGAAAAGACATCTAAGATCAATGAGTCCAACCTATCACCTAACACCTTCTAATTAACTAACCCATGGCACTCAGTGCCTCATGCAGCCTCCTCTTAAACACCTCCAGGGATGGGGACTCCATCACCTCCCTGGGCAGCCCATTCCAATGCCAATCACTCTTGCTGGGAAGATCTTCTTCCTAACATCCAGCCTGAACCTGCCCTGGCACAGCTTGAGGCTGTGTCCCCTCCTTCTGTTGCTGGATGCCTGGGAGAAGAGCCCAACCCCAGCTGGCTCAGATAGCTACTTCCCACAGCTATTCAGGGAACGTGGTGAGGTGCAAGATGCAGATGCTACCCATGCATGGGCAAGGTGCAAGAAGTGGCTCAGCACTGCTGTGGGTCCAGGTGAGCCCATCCTGAGGGCATCACTGCCATTCCCAGGCAAAGCACTGTACAAACACTGACTTAGAATCACAGGATCAGAATTGTTTAGGTTGGAAAAGACCTTTAAGATAATTGAGTCCAACCATTAATCTAATGCTGCCAAGTCCACCACTAAACCGTGTCCCCAGGTGCCACATTTAAATGTCTTTTAAATACTTCCAGGGATGGTGACCTCACCACATCCCTGGGCAGCCTGTTCCAGGGCTTGACAACACTTTCAGGGAAGACTTTTTTTCCTAATATCCAACACAAATCTGCCCTGCAACAACTTGAGGCTGTTTCTTCTTGTCCTGTTGCTCATTACCTTGGGAGAAGGGACCAACCCCCAGCTCACCCAAACCTCCTTTCAGGGAGCTGTGGAGAACAAGGAGGTCTCCCCAGACCCTCCTTTTCTCCCTAAAGAAGCTCAGTTCCCTCAGCTGCTCCTTACAGACTTGTGCTCTAGACCCCTTGCCAGCCTTGTTGCCCTTCTCTGGACACACTCCAGCACCTCAATGTCCTTCTTGCAAGGTCTGGCCTCACCAGTGCTAAGTAGAGGGGGACAATCACTGCCCTAGTCCTGCTGGTCACACAATTGCTGATACAGGCCAGGATGTGGTTGCCCTTCTTGGCCACCCGAGCACAGGTTGGCTCATGTTCAGCTGATGACCAACAACCACTCCACTGCTGTCAGGCCAGCAGCACACACTGCACCCCTAGTTAGTGCTTTGCCCAGTGCCACAGGGTGTTGTGGCTTTTCCTCAGGGCTCCCAACACAAAACTCTTCTAAACTGTTCTTGCAGCTTCTCATTACCCAAATGTGTGTGACCAGGAGCCCCACACAGCACCCAGCTCCTCACCTGTTGCTCCTTGTCTTATTGCTGCAGGCCACTGAAAAGAGATCAGCCCCATCCACTTGACACCCACCCCTCAGATATTTATACACATTGATGAGATCTCCTCTCAGTCTTCTCCAGACTAACCAGCCCCAGGGCTCTCAGTCTCACTCCACAGGGGAGATGCTCAAGTCCCCTAATCAAGCTCATGGTTCTCCACTGGACTTTCTCCAGCAGCTCTCTCTTGAATTGGAGACCCCAAAACTGGACACAGTATTCCAGGTGTGGTCTCACCAGGGCAGAGTACAGGAGAGCAGAACCTCCCTAGCCCTGCTGGCCACACTTTTTCTGATGCCCCTCAGGATGCCATTGGCTCTCTTGGCACAAGAGCATATTGCTGGCCCATGCAGAACTTGCTGCCCAGCAGCACTCCAAGGGCTTTCTCCACGGAGCTGCTTTCCAGTGGGGCAGCCCCAACCTGTACTGGTGCCTATTGTTATTCCTCCCTAGATGGAGGACCCTGCACTTGTCCTTATTGAGCCTTGAGGTTTGCCTTCACCCAGCTCTCAGCCTGTCCAGACCTGGCTGGATGGCAGCACAGCCTGAGAGGTGTCAGCCACCTCCACCTCACCCCCAGCTTTATATCATCAGCAAACTTGCTGAGAGTACACTCAATCCAGGTCCTTGATCAAGCTGTTGAACAAAATCTAAGGCCATGTGAAAACTGATGCTATGTGATGGAAGCAGCAGGTGGAAGTTTATGGCTGAGCTTTGCTTTTGAAGAGTTAACCAGGCTGCCACAGCACTGGAAGGAATTTAAAGATTCCACAAGGACATCTTGCAGGTCCCTGTGCCCAGAGTAATTTGTACATCCACTTTACTGCCTTCAGGTCATTCAGAGGCAGCTCTCACCATTAAAAAAAAAAAAAAAAAAAAAGGAAAAAAAGAAAAAAAAAGGAAACAAAAACCAGACAAAAAAGGAAAAAAAAAAAAAAATAGGAGTTGCAGATCATAAGGCTGTAGGTGTCCAGGTAAGAGCAGGGTGAGGAGAGGCACATCAGAAGCTGGCACAAAAATAACATGATAGATGTTTGTTATTATACCCAGGGCAGGCAGCAGTGCTGGAGCCAGCCACAGGACAGGGGCTTCAGCCTGACACAACACACCCAGGAGGGAGAATTTGGTGCATTTACAGCACAGCTGTAAAGATAGCACTGTGCTGGCCTTGTACCCTTCCTGTGAAAACAAGTGCCATTAAACCAGGGGAGCTTACCGGGGCCCTTCACACCCTGCTAGCTCTGGGTGCTGCAGCATCTCCCAGAAGAGAAAAACTGGGAGGAAATCCCAGCTTATGACAGGCATCCCACGCTGTGAACTGCATCCTTATTGCTGAGAACATCTCTGAGGGATCTCCTTTAGAGCAGCCATGCCCCAGGTGGGTGGCTTATCATCCTGGGCACAGGCACAGTATGGTGTGGAGGTTACAGAATCACAGAGCGTCAGGGGCTGGGAGTGCCCTCAAAAGCTCATCCAGTCCAACCCCCCTGCCAGAGCAGGATCACCTAGACCAGATCACAAAGGAGCAGATCCAGGTGGGTTTTGAATATGTGCAGAGAGGGAGACTCCACACACCCCAGGGCAGCCTGTTCTAGGGTTCTGTCAGCCTCACAGAGAAAAAATTCCTCCTTATGTTTAAATGAAACTTCCTATGCCTCAGCTTCCACCCATTGCCCCTTGGCCTGTCATCAAAGATCACTGAGCAGAGCCTGGCTCCATCCTCCTGGCACTCACCCTTTGCATACCTAAGTATGTAAATGTGGATGAGGTCCACCCCCACCTTCAGCAACAGGCAGATTCAGCCCCTGCTGCTGCTCACCATTGGCCTACACAATGCTCAGCTTGGCCTCAGTTATGTAGCATCAATGTGCTAATTGGTGGGCCAGCAGCAGCAGATCTGTGTGGGTTCAGGTCAAGACAACAACTGCAGGATGACAACCTCCACCATTTTCAGCAACCAGCCCTGCTCTAGGACTGGGATCTTCTTGGGCATCCCCTCTCTGTCCCAAAATACTTAACATGATCTACCCCAAGACCACCTCACAACAAAAGAAAAGTGGCATTTGGTAATCAAACAGGTTTGGAGATGTTCAATTCCCATGAGTAGCCAGCACGGCCTTACCTTGGGAATCCTTTACCTTGGGAATGGCACCCAGCACCTCCATGGTGTCTGCAGCATGCTGAGGGTACCCAGTGGCCTGGCAGGACCTCAGCACCAGCTCTTGAGGCTTTTCTTTCACTGAGCATGGAGGGTACAACTCAGCCCTGAAGTTCATGCAATACTTCACAGCACATAACTGAATCTACAACAGGCTCCTGTCTGCACAGTGTTTGTCATCCTCCTGCAGCGCCAAACAAATAAAATTTCCTGGCTTGGGTTAATAAAAAAACCCAACAAACACC
>VWZE01005342.1:83355-112983 GCA_013396675.1 Eubucco bourcierii
GAAGATCTAACACTTTGATTCTGGAATAAAGCACTCCCATCTCCCCTGGGAGCTGCCCTCTGACACTGGTGGGCAAGTTTTGTCTGAGCTGGAACCATTTGGGGCAGATGGCCAAGGTGGTGAACAGTGGGGTGAGAGCAGAAGAGACATACCTGATATTGTCACGAGGACATTGAGGCCCTCAAGAACATCCATCTGCTGAAATCGCCGCCTGTTGATGAGGTTGTAGACCTTCCCTTGACCACTTCGATCCAGCAGCATCAGGCCATTTTCTGTGCCCACCAGCAGATTCACACCTGAAGAGGAGAGGGCAATGGGCACCAGGGGCAACATCCCAACCTTGTCTCTGCTACCACAGCAAGAGGACCGTGACCTTCCCATGAATACGAAGGGTAGCTCCTGCAGTGCAGGGACTCAGGGACATTAGCCTTGCCCAGTGTGTTGGTTTGAGGCTAACTGGAATATTTTCATGAGAGAAATGAGATCATTGGTTGCAAAAAGAAAATAATGGTGAAGTCTGTATCATTCATTGGCTTGCTGAGAGGGATAAAAAGCCAAAATGTCAACAATTTGTCCCACTCTGTCCTGGGACGTTTCCATATTCGCTTCCTCCTCACTCTGCTCTAATCTCTCCACTAACCTTGGCTACAAATAACAACGTAAGCTTTGCTGGATTTGGGGTTTGTTTGCCTGTCTGGGAAAGCAGAGGGAGAAAGAGGAGGGTATCTTTGAGCCCTTCTGGGCACCTTCCTTTGTGCAAGAGGGAGTTTGGATTTCTGTATTATTTCTCATTTGTATATAATTGTCAATACTTGTAAATATTGTATATATTTCAGGCTATGAGACTTGGGGCTCTGCAGCCTGGAGAAGAGAAGGCTTTGAGGAGACTTTGTAGTAGCCTTCCAGTATCTGACGGGGGCCTACAGGAGGGCTGGGGAGGGGCTATTGACAAGGTCTTGTAATGACAGGACAAGGCCCAATGTGTTTAAACTGGCATAGGAGAGATTTAAACTAGATGTTAGTAAGAAGTTCTTTCCAGTGAGGGTGGAGAAGCACTGGCACAGGTTGCCCAGGGAAGTGTGGATCACCTCCCTGGGCAATCTGTTCTTTACAATGAGAGTGGAGAAGCACTGGCACAGGCTGCCCAGGAAGGTTGTGGCTGCTCCCTCCCTGGAGGTGTTCAAGGCCAGGTTGGAGGAGGCCTTGAGCAACCTGTTGTAGTGGGAGGTGTCCCTGCCTGTGTTGGGGGGTTGGAAGTATTTGGAATCTTTGAGGTCACTTCCAACCTAAACCATTCTATGATTCTATATGCTTGTGAATTTAGCTTTGCTGTAAACATAGCTTCATCTGACTTCAATCAGTCTGAGCTAGTCTGGTAAACTCCAATAGTGGGGGGGGGAAAGATCCTAACCCACCACACCCAGGGTGGAGAAAGGGGCAACCAGAGGCAGGAGCTTGGTGCTGTGCTGCCACATTGGTGTATCAGCAGCAGGCAGGCTGCAGGGAGGTCTGGCGAGGGCGCGGCGCGCTCAGGGCTCACCCCATAACGCGGCGCAGAGGATCTCCGAGTTGAAGCGCTTCTTGTACTTGCGGATCTCCGGGGTGTCGCTGTGGGGACGGATGTTGGTGGGGTTGACGTTCACCACCGAGATCTTCCGCGCTTCGTTCAGCTTGGCCTGCTCCTGCCTGAGCAGCTCGCTGGTGAACAGGGCTTGCAAGGAAAGACGAGACACGGATTAACTCTCCTGACGCCTTCTTTTGGGAGGGGGACAGGAAGACAACGCTTGATTTATTTCCTGATGGGGAAGTCATCACTGCCTCTGGAGAGGGATCATGGGGATTTTCTCATGGGTTGGAGCCAACACCAAATCCATCAGCAGGTAATGTCTCCAGACTTCCAGCCCTGCATACTGAGCTGATGAGCACTATTCTATACCAACTGTGTGCAGTTCTGGAGTCCCCAACACAAGAAGGAGATGGAGCTGTTGGAGAAAGTCCAGGGGAGGCCACAAAGATGCTCAGAGGGCTGCAGCAGTTCTGCTATGAGGACAGGCTACAAGAGTTTGGGCTCTGCAGCCTAAAGAAGAGAAGGTTTTGAGGAGACCTTGTAGTAGCCTTCCAGTATCTGAAAGGGGCCTACAGGAAGGCTTGGGAGGGACTATTGACAAGGTCTTGTAATGACAGGATGAGGACTAATGGGTTTAAACTGGCAGAGGGAAGATTTAAACTGGATGTTAGGAAGAAGTTCTTTCCAGTAAGGAGGGTGAAACACTTGAACAGGTTGCCCAGGGAGGTTGTGGCTGCTCCCTCCCTGAAGGTGTTCAAGGCTAGGTTTGACGAGGCCTTGAGTGACCTATTCTAGTGGGAGGTGTCCCTGCCTATGGCAGGGGTTGGAAATAGATGATCTTTGAGGTCCCTTCCAACCTAAACCATTCTATGATTCACTGTCCACCTACCCACAGCCAGACCAGAGCAACTGCCAGCTTTTCCTCCTGGCTGCCCAGGCAGACAGGTGGGTGGATTTCTGCTGCTCCCCATTTTCTCCTAGACATTTCTGGTGATGTTATGCTGGCTGGGGAGTAGCTGGCCAAAAACTGGGTAGCACAAGGATGCAGAAACAGGCAACGTTTGGACAAGACTAATTGAAATATAAGAGGTTCACCAGGGTTATTCAGGTTTCACAACCTGGTTTCCATGAGGCCCTCCCTTTTCAAACTGACCACATTGCCTCCTACCAGTAGCAGATGACTCTTCGTCCTCATCTTCATCTTCATCAGTAGGTGAGGTTTGATACACTCTGGTGTCCACAAAGGGGGTGAAAGAGGCTTTGGTGCTACTTCCCATACCATACTGGAAAACAAACAGCAAAGAGAGAGCTCAGAGCACAAAAGCAGCAGTAATTCTGTGTGTTTATGTCAGACTTTCTAATTAGCAGACACAGAGCCACAGAGCCTGTACCTGAGATGCCTTTTTCAAGCCCTCTATGGACATCTGCTTCTCCTCCCCCATAACTAGTCAAGAAAAACAATAAATTTGATTTCTGAGTGCCCATGAGCAATAGAAAGTGAGAGGAGCAGAACCTGGCTCTGCTCTCCTCTCACAGGCAGAAGCACAGCGCAGCCATTGGTCTGGTTAGCGGAGAAGCCGCAGGGCCAGAGGCAAAAGTCACTGCAGGTAAAGACCAACTCATCTCCACTTAACACATCTGCCTCAGAGACTGTGTCAGGGTTTCAGGCAGGCAGGGTTTGTTTTTTGCAGTCTCCCATGGTGTTGGGAGCCCCTGGATACCCCGGCATGTGACATCTGACATGGACCAGTGACCACCAGATAATTCAGACAGCCGGAAAAGGTGGGACTGTTGCTTTTCCTTGAGCCAAAGCCAAATGCTAACCTGCACCGTCTGGCAAATGTTTTATTTCCATAGGTGGGGAAACCTGTTTTAGGACCTGCAAAGCTGAGGCAGGAGAGCTTATACAGTCCTAATACTGCTCTGCTTTCAGCATCTGTTATTTAGGGCTTTGCTGGGCAGTATCGATGCCCCTGGGAAAGCAGGAGAAGTCAGGTCTAGCAAAACACCAGTTTTTCATTCTGCTAGGCTGTTAATGCTGGTCTTCACACCCACTGCTGAGGCAGACCCCAGCAATGCCCCTCAGCTCACCTGGCTGCTCCAGTTTAGAAGTGCTGGAGGTAGAGAAGGCTGTGGTGCTTTAGGGGAAGATTTCAAACAGCATGTGTTTAAAAATGCTTTGGATACTCAGGCTCATCGTCAGAAGATGGCATCTCCTACATTGCTCCATCCCCCTCAGAGTCTGCTCTTCAGCACACCACAGTGCATGGGTCACTTGGCATTTCAATGAACTGTTCTAAACTTCTAGTGGGACTGCTAAAAGGGACATTTCTAAGCTACAAAACTTAACCTGAAAGTATCACAGGGAACATCAGAGACAATACTTTGCCAAAGGAATCTGAGGAGGAACCAATTGCAACACCATGTTGCTTCCTCTTGAAATCTATTGCTTTCTTAAGGCAGAAGACAAGGCTAAGATATTAAAATCTCTTGGTTGGAAGAGACATTTAGGATCTTTGAGTCCAACTCCTAACCCAGCACTCCACCACTAAACCATGTCCCTCAGCATGACATCTATATGGCTTCTAAAGCCCTCCAGGGATGGTGACTCCACCACTTCCCTGGGTAGCCTGTTCCAGAGTTTGACAACCCTTCTGGGGAAGAAATTTTTCCTCATGTCCAACCCAAACCTCCTCTGGTGCAACCTGAAGCTGTTTCCTCTTGTCCTGTCACTTGTTACTTGTGAGAAAAGACTGATCCCCACCTCACTACAGACTCCTCTCAGGGAGTTGTAGAGAGTAATGAGGTCTCCCTCCAGCCTCCTCTTCTCCAGCCCAGTCCCCTCAGCCACTCCTAAGACTGTGCTGTACACCTTCTCTTACAACCAAAAGGAGACTTTCCCCACTCACTGAGCAGCAACATCTCTAGCAAAACTGTAGGCTTGTACCTGTCCTTGTTAGACTGTGCTGTACACCTTTTCCTACAAGCAAAAGGGGAAGACTTTCTCCACTCACTGAGCAGCAACATCTCTAGCAAAACTGTAGGCTTGTACCCGTCCTCCAGCAGGCCACAAAGATTCAGGAGCAAAATCCCACCTGGCGTGGGAGCACCCTCATGATTTAATACTTCCCAAGCATTTCGGGACTGGCATCTGTGGTTGAGCTGGCACACCTGCCCCACACCTGCCAGATGCACCACACTGTGCATCCTGCTTCCCTCCTGACTCCATTTCCCCTGACAGCCCTCCAGTTTCCATAGAAATGGGTCAGATTTCCAAGAAGTGTGTGAGAAGCAAGAGCCATGGAAGGAGCTGACAGCCTGCAGCAGGCAAGGCTGCAGCAGAGCCCACACTGACATAAACAGCACAGCCATACTTGTGTGTGCATGGAAGACAGACTCGCTACTTCGTGCTTCTTTCACATCCAAGAAGTACACAATGTTTTCTCTGTGCCAGCTAGGTCTTTCCTCTGGGCTAGATGTGACTCTTCCATAAAGCACCACCAATTCAAGGAGGAGAAAAAAATGAGGATTTACAGGGATGCTGAGAGCCGAGTGGATGCTGACAAATGAATTATGAAGAAGCCCCTCATCCCAAGACACCAGCTATCTCCTTTCTTTGCTCAGATTCAGCTGTCCTCCTAGGAAGCAGGCATTCTCATAAATTCCATGTCCATTACTTAAATATTAAGACCTCATCTTCCTCCAAGCTCTGTTCCATCTCCTATAAACCTGACCGGTGGCTTACAAAGACAGCATCAAGCTGCGCTGAGGTTGTTCTTGCATCCTTCTCGCTTGCAGCACCATGAGTCAGCTGGAAGCCTATGAACTAGATCCCCACGCTTCCACTTTACACCCACTCCTGGCTCAGCCAGCCCTAAAAATGCAGTTTTAGAAATGGAAAAGATCTTCTTGGTTGGTATTCTACAAATGAAGATATTTAAACCCAAATCCTTGCCCGCATTTAGGCAGTCCTGAGAGGACCGTGGAAAGTGTTACTTTCAGGACCAACTCTCTCTCATCACCACACTGAAAGGCAACAAGGAAATGGATGAAACCTTGAGGTCAAGTCACACCCCATCTGTTCTTACGTTTTTTATCAATGCCCAGTTCCAAGCAGCTTTTATTTTTATACTGCTAGTAAAAGTACACCGTAAAATAAGCACAGGAGTTCTACAACAGGGAATGTGAAGGTAGCGCTTTAGATGCATTACCAACAAAAAGAAAAGAAAATGTTAAACAAAATTGCCTATTTAGCACCAAGTGGGATGACTTCTCATGAGAAAAGAGGCAACTGTGCCTGTTGCCCACAGTTGGTGATGGTAAGCAGGGCATTGCCTTGGCTTATGTGTCACATCTTGTACTTTCTAGGACTTTTCACGCCTTAACACAATGTTGATGTTCAATTGTGTCCCTGCAAAACAGCTACCAGGGAGAAATGCTTTGCCATGACGGGAAACAGACAATTTTAAAGGTGTGCAGATTTTTTCTAGTCTGCAGAACTATCCAGAAGTTTGTTGGCTTTGGGTTTTCCTAACCTCCCGAGTCACACCAAAGAGATTGCACAGGTGGAAGCCGGGCCTAGTTCATGTTAATGACATCACTGGTTCTTCAAAAATAAGCTGGCAGCATTCAAGCCATCGCCACCAAAACTCCAGCTGGTAGGCTTGGGAGAAGACCTAATACACATTTTTACCATCAGCCACAGACCCATAGCGCAGTAACTCATCAGAGTCCCCTCTATTTCCACTACACTCACCCACGTGGACCAGAAACAGAGAGAAAAGCCAAGAAAGCCAGGGAGGAGAACAGGCAAGTCCCTTTGTGGGGCAGAGATGTTAATAGTTGTTTTAAAGCGATGCAAAGAAGAAAGAGGAGTCCTCCCCCACCACCTACTTCAGGCACCGAGTCCATGTCCTGCGCATGCGTGGAGACTCGCCCCAGGGCCTCGGTCGGAGTGCCTGCCGGCGAGTGGCTTTGCTGCACCAGGTCAGGGAGATTGATGTGACCTGCAAAGCCATTGCTGGCTGTGTGGCCAGAACGCTTTTTTTCACCAGAGGTCTGCAGAGACACAAGGCATGAGGAAGAAAGAGAAGGGGGGAGAAAAAAACCAAAAAAAAAAAAAAAAAAAGAAGAAAACCAAACCCAAGTCGTTGGCAGTCCCCTAGTTCCCAAAGCAAGTGCAGGAGAAGGACCCTCTCTGTTTCCATCCCCATGCAATCTGGCAAGCAGCAAACCATCCCCCATCCCACCCCAGGAGAAGTAAAGGCAGGATTAATAATCACAAAGTCAGTGCAGAGTAATCAGCCACGTTGCAGCGAGAGAAGCCTGAGCACCATCGTTTTGAGACAAGGAAGGTAGGGCAGATTCTGTTCTTGCCACCACAGGTGCAAACACCACGGCCAGCTCTGCTCCCACACGGCTCACAGCGGCAGCAGAATCGGAGCCCTGGGTCAGCGTTAGCCTCTGCGGCTCCACACAGCCGCGCCAGCGAGTGGCTGCCTGCAAGTGCCAACAGCCCCCACGGCATGTTTCTGTAACCCAAACCAGCAGTGAACAGTGGCAGCAGCGGCACAACTTCTGGCACCTCACTCTCTGCACAAGGCTCCCAGGGGCCTCCCTGGGGTTCCCCTTCCTCTCCGTCCCCAGCTCACACAAGGCAGGTGCTGAGAAGTCTCTCCCTTCCCTGTTGATCGTTTGGAGATATCTAACCCTTCGATGAATGCCACCCACCTGGAGCACTTCCACGAGACCATCACAGAGACTTGCCCATGGGATTAGTGGAAAACGCCCTCTGAAAAGGCTTGCCAAGTTTCTGACCAATCCTGATGACATTTATCATTTGATCATTTGTCACCATCACCTTCAGCCACTTTGTCATCCCACCTAAGAGTGCAAAGCCCTTTGCCCAAAGCCCAGGGAGCTCAGCGAGTCTGCCCTCCGATGTCTACAGCAGTGATGGGGGGCAAACAGTAGGTGCCCAGTTTGGGTTTCTTATCCTGCTCCGTCCTCCCAAAGGAGTTTCCCAGCTGCTTGTCTTGGCCGTGGCTTTTAACCATTCTGCACCACTGTTTTTCTCCCATGCCCCTGCAGGCATGGCATTTGTTTTACAGTTGTGATGCTTAACCCCAAGCTCCTTTAAGAAACAGTTGCCTGCTACAGGAGTGGACTGTTCTGTTCCTCAGCCACATCATCTTCCCCGCTACAAGGACAAGCAGAAAGCTGCCCAGGCTGTAGGGAACTTTGCTCTAAGCACCTCCACACCAGTGAGGAATAAGGTGGGTTGTACACAGCTGCCAGCCTCCAAAACTCGTGCAGAAAGGCAGCAAACATGCTGACACTTCTTTTGCCAGCTCCTTCCTCTCTAACATTGCATTAATTTTTCCTTCCCAAGTGAATACTTTACATAAACCAAGAATTAAAATGCTGCTCAAGTCTAGTACACATTTGATCTAAACATTCCTCCTTTATGATTGCTGACTCCAGGCTCCTCTCCCTCCCTCTCAGCTCCCACCCATATCCTTTACCTGCTGGCAGGAGAGTGACTCCTTTGTTTTACTAACTGTCAGAACCTCCTGCCCCCTCACCAGCATAGCTGCTACCCATCTGCCTTTCCAGCAGTAATCTCAGCCCGTTTCAGCCAACTGGGAAACTGATGAACATTGGGGGAAATCTTCCACAAGCAACCACACATGCATCCTCTGCCTCACTGCTGTGGTTCTACAATTGCAGGATCACAGAATGCTTTGGGTTGGAAGGGACCTTAAAGATCATCTACATCCAACCCCTCTGCCACAGGCAGGGACCACTTCCACTAGACCATGTCACTCAAAGCCCCATCTAACCTGGCCAAGAAAACTTCCTAGGATAGGGCATTCACAGCCTTTCTGGGCAACCTGTTCCAGTGTCTCACCACCCTCACACTGAAGAGCTTCTTCCTTAATTTAAATCTACCCTCTTTCAGCTTAAAGCCACCCCTCCTTTTCCTATCAGTATATGCCCTTGTAAAAAGTCTCTCTTTCCTGTAGACCTACTTTATGCACTTGAAAGGCACAGTCTGTCTGGAGCCTTGTCTTCTCCAGGCTGAAACATCCCAACTCTTCCAGCCTTTCTTCACAGGAGAGGTGCTGCAGCCCTCTAATCATCTTCATGGCCCTCCTCTAGACTATTCAAGCAGGTCCATCTCCCTGTTACACTGCGACCCACAGAGCTGCACACAGCACTCCCAGTGGGATCTCATGAGTAGAAAAATTCCATCAGGATTGCTCCCACCACAGCCCTACCTCAGCAGTGCTGAAGCCAGAGTTGGGGGTTTGCTTTGGTGTGGGATGTCCAGCATCCAGGGCAAGCACAGGACAGCAGGCTGGTGGGGAGGATGGCTTGGTTCTCCAAGCAGAGCAGCCCGTGGTAAAAACCCACACACAGCCTACAAACCACCTCACACCCCTGAGCGTTACAGAGTGGCAAAGGTTAGGAAGAAAAAGTGAAACCTTCTGCCAAGTTCCAAATGCCTTAACTAAAGGTTGTAAACTTCAGACATCTTCCCGTTGCCTGGAGCTGTTGTGGGATTATGGCAGAGTCTTTCAGCTGAGCACTCTCCCTGTGTGCCCGGGCATTACTATTCACTGCTGTTTGTAGTTCTGAGAAACATTAGCACTTGTCACACTTGCTCCAGTGAGTGTAAATTGTGTTAAGGAGAGCGCTAACCAGCACAATTTACTCAGGCATTTTGTGTTCCGCACACACAGCACTGTTAGTTTTTGTGCTTACATGGGCAAAACCTCCTGAAGATGCTCCATGGGGAGACTGGTTTTACAACTTACCTCCCTCACCATCAAAGTCCCTTCCCTTGAAATATTGCTAAACGTATCTGCATGGGAAGTCTCCACCCCGTGGGTTGTCACCATTCCCAGGTTGTAGGGCTCATTGCTTCCAGGAATTCCTGTTGGTCTGAGGACAGAATGGAAAAGTATCAATGGTGAATACTGCACTGAACTAGATGAAAAACCCTTTAGTGAGGTATTATTTTAATCAGAATAAGGCTCTGTATCTCCTGAGAAGAGGAATCAGAAAGTAGTAGGTCACCTTGAGTGTATGGGGAAGCTACTGATATTGTTAAGAAGCACAGTCCAGGGTCAGGCTGATATATCACAGATACAGCAAGGAGATCGAATTGAATCATAGAATAATAGAATGTCAGGGACTGGAAGGGACCTCAAAAGACCATCTGGTCCAGCTGCCCTGCCAGAGCAGGATCACCTAGAGTAGATCACACAAGAATGCATTCTGATGGTTCTTGAATGTCTTCAGAGGAGGAGACTCCACAACCTCCCTGGGCAGCTGGTTCCAGTGCTCTGTCACCCTCACAGGGAAAAAAATTCTTCCTCAGGTTCACATGGAACCTCCTGTGCCTCAGCTTCCACCCATTGCTCTGTCATTGGGCATCACCGAGCAGAGCCTTGCTCCATCCTCCTGGCATTCACCCCTTACACATTTATAAACATAAATGAGGTCACCCCTTAATTGTCTCCTCTTCAAGCTAAAAAGCCCCAGCTCCCTCAGGCTCTCCTTTTAAGGAAGATGTTCCAAGATGCCCTGAGAGGAGCACTGGTGAACAAGTAATGAGGAGCTGCAGTCCTCCTCTACTTAACATCAGTTTTTCTACTTAAGAAAAGTTTAAAAAACTGTAGTTCACTCCTTGATTCCCTGTCTTGATCCCTGAAAAGGGAACAGTGCACCAGAGCATCCAGTGACAAAAGCAGCAAGGGAAGGGATGAGATTTGAAGGATGCATGGGCAGCAGTACAAGCTGTGTCCTGCAGCTCTTTGCTGCTCTCCAGGTGAACATGTAGCCCTGACCCACGGTTTCAACTTGAGTTCATTTCTGTGCTTCTATCTCAAGAGAGAGGATGGAATTTTTCCCCACTAAGTTCTAGGACTGTCTGAGACTGGATGTCACAGGTGGGGAGCCTTATTTTATTCACAGAATTAGAGAATGCTTTGGGTTGGAAGCGACCTTTAAAGGTTATCTAGTCCAACCCCCCTGCAGTGAGCAGAGACCTCTTCAACTAGATCAGGTTTTTCAGAGTCTCATCCAATTTAACCTGGAATGTTTTCAAGGATGGAACATCTACCATCTGGGCAACCTGGGCCAGTGTCTTATCACTCTCAGTGTAAAAAAAATGTCTTCCTTCCATCTAGTCTGAATTTCCCCTCTTCTAGTTCAAACCAATCACTCCAATGGGTCCTGCTAAAATGTCTGTCCCCAGGTTTCTTATAGGTCCCTTTAAGTCTTGAAAATTCAGAAACAACAAAGCAGAGACAAAGGAGCTTCTGTTAATTTTGAGACCATACAGCAGTGGTTGTGGTAGCCCTGAAGTCCCAAAGGGACAGTTTACATGTCACCCTGTGAGTAGTCCATGGACCTGGGCAAGACCTGGCTTGCACAGTTCAGAGGAGAGGGATCTGAAAGGAGTCATCATAGCCTTCAGATAGAGAACAGGTATCTGCAGAGGGGGAAGGAACAAACAGTCCCTCCTGTCCACTGGGACAGAGCGATGGATGAGTTTATCCCACAGCAGGAGAGACCTGGACAAAGCTGGAATGGAAGAGCCGCCCACCGCTCAGGAAAGATGCCCACGCAAGATGCAAAGACCACTCAGAAGGTGAAGGAGAAGATGAGATGATCCCTTTTGGACTCAGTTTCTAATGAAAAATGCTGAATGCAGGAAAAAGAAAGCTTTGATAGAGAAACACTCCACTCCATCCAGTTAATGTTCCTTTTGTGAAATGAGAGTGCAAAGCCAAGCAGCTGATTTCTTTTTCCTGGACACACAGCAGGGCAGCGATGACCATGGATGCCCACAAAGGCTTAGACACAGCTCCTGCCACCTCACTGTGACACCAAGGGTTGCATCTCTACATTCAGTTTCTGGGGCACATTCATCGACAGGACATTATGGACAAGTGGCATGTTTGGGGCATTCACCTCCTCATCATGCCTATTGTCCAACACGTCTGGCTGCAAAGCATGCAGTGAGGTATTTTACCCACTGGAAAGTGCTGTGTCAAACCCAAGGTGTTTGGTAGAAGGATGTCAGTTCAGATTAAGCACTCCTGATTAAACTCCTCTTCTGCGAACAGCCTGAGGTCCTTTCATGTATGTGTGACTGCCCATCCGACTGCCACATATTCACTGTCTCCTGATTTCTCTGTCACCCCTCCAAGAGCATTGATTTCTCTTCTGCTGCTGGAAGGAAGCTCTAACCTAGGAGCTTGGCACTCTACGTAATATGGATCCTCTAGATCTCCTTGCCACTTGCCACTCCACCACTATGAAGCCAGGTACACCCATCATGACTAATAATTCATTTAGCAGAAAGAATGGAAATTAACTGACTAAACTGCAAATAATACCCTAAAGCCTTCTCACAACTCCTCTGTGAATTCAAAGAGACAGGAGTCAGACCTTGCTGCTGGGTGAAGAGCCCCCAGAGCCCCCCACACTTTGCTCCTGCAGAGTGACTGAGCCAAGGACAAAAATGAATGACAACAATTCAGGATTATTATAACCCTGGCTCTACCAGTCCGTATTGGGCAGGCCACTAAGTACTGCACTTCAGCACTTGATCTGGGGCAAGACTAGGCTTGAGACCAGGCAGAGCTTTAACACGCCAGCCCTGTGGGCAGGAGTTGTGGTACGGATGAGGTCAAGTGTGTCCCCTCTGGCCAAAACCCTGCCTTGCTGGCCAGCAGGATCAGGTCCATCAGTTTGGAGGTCAAGTTCACTGAACGTGAAGTGAAAATAATTGTTTTCCTGTTATGAACCTCTACTTTGGATCAGGAAAAAGTCATCTGAGTAAATTGTCTCTTGGAACTGTGACACAATTTCCAGTAACCAAACACCGATGTGCTTTGGACATGTCCCAGGCAACAGCTACTGCTCCTCCAGACCAAGCCACGCACCATGGCTTCACGGTTTGCCCCCAGAAACAAAGCGCTTCTTACATAAGCCGTGGGATGTCACTGACGGGCACGGTCCCATCGTGTGTCTCGTTCTCCCCATCCTCTTCCTCCTCCTCGCTGCTTTCCGACTCCTCGCTGGAGGAGGAGTAATCTGTCACCTTCTTCAGCGGGCGATTGGTTTCTTCGATGCGCAGCTCCCTCAACTCTTTGGCTAAGGCCGTCAGATCCTAGAGGGGATGGGGGCAAGGGAACAAGAAAGGGGTGGCTATTACATGGAGAGCCAGGAGAAGGGTGACGTACATCTCTTCAAAAGCCAATGCTAACAGCACGAGCAACGAGAAGTAGCTTTTACGGAGTCGTTACAAACATGAGACGGACGTAAGACGATGTTTGTAGCATGTAGCATTTATTAAACAAAACAAAACTGATTTACGCTCACTGCAAAAAAAAAAAAATCAATAGCCAACCTCTTCTTTTTTTTTCTGTTTGGAACGTGTATGTGCATATAGATACACACACTTATATGTATATACACGACAGAGTTGTATTTGTTGGAAAAGGTGAAGTTCAGTCACCATCATAGTAAACTGGAAAACCACGGTCACGGCAAAGATTGGCTCGGAGAATTTCTCCTGCAGGATTTTCAAACTTCTCAAAGAGACCCACCCCGTAACCGTATTTATTCTGTAATAAATGCATTGGGGAAGGAAGCAATGACAGCATCTCCCATGGAGTGGTGCGATCCCCACGTCAAGAGCTGCTTCCCTGGCGAGTCTCCGCTGTCGGGTGGCTGCTGAGAGGCGGTGAGGAGCACGAGGAGAAGCGCCCGGCTCAGCCAGACTTTGGAGTCACAGCTCTGAGTCAGCCACACGATCAGAAAAATAACAGTAATCACCAAAAAAAAAAGGAAAAAGAAAAAAAAAGAACAACCAACCAAAAAAAAAAATCCCTCAGCGGGACCCATTAAGCACTTTACGTGGAATGTAGCAGCCTACAAGCTAAGGGCAAAAAAAAAAAACCCCAAAACCACCAAAGAAATACAGAAAGAAAACAAAAAAGAAGCCTTGAAAGGAGAGGAAAGGGGTAAAAAAAGAGCAGTCCCAAAGCCTAGTAACAAATTTTTCAGTTTACCATGACTTTGATGAGGTCTCAGACCCGACAGTCATATAAAATAGACACTGCTATTTCAAAACAAGGAACAATGCAGGCACCGTGTAGAAAAGAGACTTGTTGTTATCTTACATGCTTTTATAGCAATGCAGGGGGAAGCAGTAGGGCAGAAAAGCATGAGAGCTCAAATTAGAATGGGTTAGAGAACTCCGTTGCACAAGACATGCACATGACGAACAAAGCATCGCAATTGTCAGTCTTACCATTTCTCCCTATATTAGTGACCGAGGTAGGCATCAGTGCATTCGGTCAGAGATAAAGGATTAGGGAGAAAGAAACTCATTGAAAAAGACTAAATTCCACAATTGTCTTACGGCCATACTCTCATTTACTGCATTTCCAGTTTACCGGTCCAGCAGGGCGGCTACGGCAATATTAATTACGGTTGCAAAGGGACCTCTTAAAATCTATCCTGTCGACAGGTGAAGAAAATGATGGAAAACCTCTGTGGCTGAGATGCAAGCCCATTTTTTTGTTTGTTTGTTTCTATGTTTTTTCTCAATCACGGAGCAGGACTAATTTGCAAGCCATCTGCACTTTGGTTATTGATGACCCACACCTCCCGGCGGGCTCCTATCGGTGGTCAGCCCCACATTCTGCTCCCAGGTCTGCCCTGTCTGGTTTCTGACAGATAAGACTCCCATGGATGGCAGAGAGCTTTGCACCAGACCTGTAAAAATCAGCATGGCATAAAATGCTGGGTTTTAAACAAAAGGATCAATCCCAGCTTCACAGCAGGTACCTGTGATGGGTATATCCCTCATCAAATGCTCTCTGTACCTTAAGAGAAAGGCTCTTAATCATGACTGAAAAAAGAAACGTGGCATTTCAAGGGTTCATTTTTGATGTCAATATGTTTGGGATTGAAATACAGTCAATTCTGCAGTCACGACGACTAATTCTTTTAATTAGCTCTGTAGCAGCTTCCATATGACTGTTGCTTTCCCTAAATAAGAATCAATGATGATTCCAACAGCTTAACAATGCTTTCTCCATTTAGAGTATCAAATATGCTCTTTATTGAGCACTTGCACTTGAGTTGGATTAAAGTCTTCTCCAAAGGACTTTAGAACTGTGTAAGAGCCTCTTAAAACTTGCAGCTGGACTTCATGCAGTGAAGGACTAGAACTGAAGCTTCCCTATCATGGTCATAGACCATGACAATCACAGAAAGACAAAACACCTTAGAGGTCGGAAGGGACCTCCAAAGATCATCGAGTCCAAGTTCCCCACCAAGGGAGGACCCCTAGGGTAGTTCACACAGGAATGCACCCAGGCAAGTTTGGAAAGTCTCCAGAGAATGAGACTCCGCAACCTCTCTGGGCAGCCTGTTCCAGGGCTCTGTCACCCTCACTCTAAAGACGTTTCTCCTCATGTTGAGTGAAACCTTCTATATTCCAGTTTGTGTCCATTGCTCCATATCTTATTGCTGCTGACCACCGAAAAGAGATTGGCTACATCCACTTAACACCCACCCCTCAGGTATTTATACACATTGATTTCCTCTCAGTCTTCTCTTCTCCAGACTAACCAGCCCCAGGACTCTCAGTCTCTCTTTGTAGGGGAGATGCTCAAGTACCCCCAGTCATCCTTGTGGCTCTCCGCTGGACTCTGTCCAGCAGGTCTCTGTCTCTCTTGAGGTGAAGACCCCAAAATTGGACACGGTATTCCAGGTGTGGTCTCACTAGAGGCAGAGTAGAGGGGGAGAAGAACCCCCCCCTAGACTTGCTGGCCACACCTTTCTTGCTGCACTCCAGGATGCCATTGGCTCTCTTGGCCACAAGGGCACATTGCTGGCCCAATGACTTCTTCTATGCACCTTCCATTTCTAATGGGCTGTGAGGCACCCTCTGTGTCTTCTCTGCTCCTCCCTAGTAGATACTCTGTTTTAAAAAAATCACCCTAAGTATTTTTTAATGACTAATCTGGAAGTCATAACAGCAGCAATACTTCCAGACAATATCATCAGATAACTCATATTTCCCAGTTACAGCTTTGCCTCGGGATGGTTAATTCTTTGATGCTATCATTTTCCCTAAATAATGAGCACTTTGTAGGATTAAACAGTTTCACTGAGCTGCTCTTGGACCAAAAACAATCTGACAACTAGAAAGAAAGTGCTCTGTAGTGCCACACGTGTATGAAATGTTATTACTGAGGGTGACATAATACAGAAGTTAGCACTATCAGTGCTCTTTAATTACTTTTAATTACAAAGACTTCTTTAGATTTAATATTTGCTGGAATCAAGTCAGATTGGTTTCCAAAATCACATAGTTCATTGAACTCGAATTAGCACACAGGCTGCCTCTATTTAGACACTGATTTATGTGCTTTTTTCTTAACAAAGCACCTCATTAAAGAAAATGCATTGCTCATGTTTCATCCAAGAGAACAAGTTAACTAACCAGCACATCTTCCTTCTTTCATATCTTCTCTTTTTAGAGGCAGGAGGCTGCAGGAGTGCCTGCTGGTACTGGTGCTTTCCATTGCAGCCCCACAGTTCTCAGTATCATCAGTGTTCATGGAATCACAGAATGGTTTGGGTTGGAAAGGGCCTTGGAACATCATCTACCCTAATACTCCTGCAAAAAAGCAGGAGATGCTGAGGGAATTTGGGCTCTTCAGTTTGGAGAAGAGGAGACTGAGAGGTGACAGGACAAGAGGTAACGGCACAAACTAGAACACAGGAAGTTCCATCTGAACATGGGGAGGGACTTCTTTTTGTGGTGGAACGCTGGAACAGGCTGCCCAGAGAGGCAGTACAGTTTCTGTCTCTGCAGTCATTCAAAGTCCCTCTGGACACCCTCCTGTGCAGCCTGCTCTAGGTGAACCTGCTCTGGCAAGTGGCTTGGACTAAATGATATCCAGAGGTCCCTTACAATCCCTCTTATTCTGTGATTCTCCATCACATCTGAGATGGCTCTGCTGACTCTGGCTCTACATCTGATGGTCTGGTCCATGAGAATGAACTACCCACTGCGTCCCTCTTTATTTGTTGAGTACCTTCATTCCAATTAGGATTAAAATGCATTTCCAACAGCTCTCGATGGCTCCACTGAACTCAGTGGGCAGCTGGGGGCTGTGGCTGAGAGCAGAATGTGTTGAGCACTGGAGGCTGCCCAAACCACCTCCACTGGCACAAGAAACCTCCGCTCTCGCTCTTTTTGTCTTTGGAACACGCCGAACAAGGGCAGCGCGTGAACGCTAGGGTGCTTCTTGCCACGGCCTCCATGCAAGTGGTGTGGCCAGCGGGTTTCAGGCAGCCAGGACACGCCGGCAGCACCGATCCCCTCCCCGCGGGCAGGAACGCAATCGTTGGGTCTCCTAGCCGAGCCAAGATTGCATCGCCACCTTTTTCAACACCAGCACCAAGAAAACCCGCTTCGGTATTAAGCACTAACTAGTCAACCTCGCATAGGCATGACCCGCTGAGAAAAGATATCACTAACCTCATCTATAGCTTTCTTATAGCTCTGTGGGTAAAGGAAGAATAATCAGCATCAGAGGAAACAGATCGGGGCAGGAAAAAGCCAGAGGAAGGGCAAGCAGGTTAGAAATAAAATTAGAATTGTTAGCTCAGCGCTGTGGAGTGCAGAGAGAAAAACAACATCATCAACAAAACATTAACACACATCATAAAAGAGAGGCAGTGGAAATTAATTTCGTTACTAGGCCTACTCCGCAGTTTTAAAGTACAAACGGCAACAGCATTAAACCAGGAGGAAACACTTCGGACGAGATTTTGCTCGGAGCAATAGAACAGGAGTGTACAGAGACCACTACCAGGGCTGGGTTTAAGCTGCAAAGGCTGTCGGGGGCTGGTTGTCCCCAGCCTTCCCGTGCAGAGCATCCGTCCGCCGGGCTGCTGCGAGGGGACATGCAGCACGGAACACAACAATGTGCCCAAGCTAGCAAAGCCCTTAAGCACCTGCTTCAAGTGAAAACACAGGTGTAAGTGCTTTCCCCTAGCCTTGGGCTCCTGACAAACTCATGCACTCTCTTAAGCATTGAAATCTCCCACAGGCTCCTGCTGTACCGCTGCTTTCCAGCCTCTCTGCTGGAGGAGCAGCAGGACTAGCCTCTTTTTTGGGGTCCCCGCCGTTGTGCTACCGCACTGAAGGGAAAGGTGGCCAAGCTGGCTAGCAGCATTCCCACAGGAAATAATCGAGGACTCACAGCGGGTCGGCTCGGTCGCGTCACGTCCCTGTTGTCTTCCTGCTTTACCTTGGCAGGCTCATGGGAGAGCACAGGGGACCCTTCGGGCTTGGTGTTCCCTGGGTGAAAGGCAAATGGAGAAATGGGAATTAAAATGCTGCTGAAAGCTGTAGCTGCTTCTTGTTACTGGGACAGGTTAGCATGGGGGCTTCATCATCCTATTGCTTCTGTTGTCTCAAAGCCTTCCCCCCCCAGCTTCTCTCTGCTCGATTGTCACTACAAGTCTCCATCAGCACAGCAACAGAAGCCATAGAATCAGAATTGTTTTGGTTGGAAGAGACCTTTGAGATCATTGAGTTTGCCCTTAACCCAGCATTGCCAAATGCACTACTAAACAATGTTCCTCATGACCATACCTACATAGCTTTTAAATAGCTCCAGAAGTTCTTTACAGTGAGGGTGGTGAGGCACTGGAACAGGTTGCCCAGGGAGGTTGTGGATGCTCCCTCCCTGGATGTGTTCAAGGCCAGATTGGATGAGGCCTTGAGTAACCTGTACTAGTGGGAGGTGTCCCTGCCTATGGCAGGGGGTTGGAACTAGATGATCCTTGAGGTCCCTTCCAACCTTACCATTCTATGAATCTATGAATCTATAAATGGTGACTCCACCATTTCCTCGGGCAGCCTGTTCCTGGGCTTGACAACCCTTTCAGGGAAGAGATTTTTCCTCATGTCCAATCCAAACCTCTCTTGAAACAACTTGAGGCTGCTTCCTGGTGTCCTATCATTTATTATTTATGGGAAGAGACCGACCCTGCCTTTGCTACAATCTTCTTTCAGGGAGAAAGAGAGTCAGACCTTCCTATGCTCCAGGTTAAACAACTCAAATTCCCTCAAGTGCTCCTCACAAGACTTTTCTCCAGACCCTTTGCCAGCTTTGTTACCTTTTTCTGGACATGCTCCATGACTTCAAAATCCTTCTTGTAGTGAGTGACCCTAAACTGAGCCCAGTATTTGAGGTGAGGCCTCACCAGTGCCAAGTGCATGGGAGGCAGTCCCTGCCCTAGTCCTAGTGGCCACAGTATTTCTAATACAAGCCAGGAAGTTGTTGGTTTTCTTGGCCTCCTGAGCATGCTGCTGGCTTATGTTCAGCCAGCTGCTGACCAACAACACCAGGTCCTTTTCTGCTGGGCAGCTTTCCAGCCACTTTTCCCCAGGCCTGTAGTGGTACATGGGGTTGTAGTGATTCAAGTGCAGGACCTGGCACGTGGCCCCGATGGCTTTGGTCCACCAATCCAGCTCTCTCTTATGAGCCTCCCTACCTGCTTAGTTTGCCCACTAACTCCCTGAGGGTGCACATCATCCCCTCAGTTGGATCAGTGATAAAGACAGGTGCCAATACCAAGCGCTGGGTGACTTCTCTTGTGACCAGCTGTCAACTGGATTGAACTCCATAACCCAGCCCAGCCTCCACTGACAGCCCTCTTGCACCATCACTGCCCTTTTTTCTACTGAAGGAACAAATTCTCTTTGCAATTAGAGCAGGGCATGTGATAAATTAAAAGCTCTGCAGCATCTGACATTGCTAGGACATTATCTGTCACAGGATTCCTCATTAGGAAAAACAAAACCATACCAAAAAGGACAATTGGTGATAAACTCCTTTAATTGACTACCTAGAGGAGAGATGACTTCACCAAGAGAGCCATCATCTTATGGCCAGGTCATAAAACATTCAAAGCATGGAGGCAACATTTGTTTTAATACGCTTCAGCCCTGGGGATTTACACTGCAGGGCTGTGCCAGAAATGCAGATGTATGGCTTGTGTGTGCTTCAGTGGCTCCTGCTGCGATTAAACAGGGGAATGGAGTCTCTTGAAGACTGGCTCTGAGAGGAGAAGAAACTATTTGGCTAGAAACATAAACCCTGTGTCAGCACGACTGCCTGGCAAAAGCATTTTAGAGGGAGCTTCTTAGGGGCTAATTCATTTCTCTGCTCCCGTCTCGGACTCTGCACAAAGATGAAGCTCCAAAAAACCAACCAACCAAACAAACAAAAAAGCCCAGCAGAAGTGAAACATACTCCCAAAGAAACCATCACAAAGAAGTGAGCCTGGGTCAGTGAAGATAGGAAGCACAGCGGAATTAGTTTACTCTAAAGCATAACCCCCCCAACTTCTGCACAAGCTACTTGGCGCAGGCTGCCCTGGGCATCCAGCCTCACCATCCAGGCTAAAGGGAGTGTTGGCAAGTAGCTGGGCACAGAAGTACATTAGAAATGAGGAATCCTTTCATTTTTTCTTATTTTTTAAAAAGAATCCACGAGACCACAGGCCTCTTGCCCTTCTCACTTACCAAAGAAGCCTCAGAAAGCACACTCGGTGCAAAGCGATGTTTTCAAGCAGCTCACCTCTGACTCTGTTGCGCTCACTGGAGCCAGCCTGGGAGCCAGGCTGAGACCCGCCCTGGGAGCTGGGCTGGGAGCTGGGAGTGCTGGAGCTGGAGGAGCTGCCGCTGCTGGTCCTCTGCAGTGGGCTCTCCACAATTGTCTCCGTCCTCCTCAGGTCTGGGTTGCTGCAGGAGTACAAAACAAGAGAGGCACCATCTGCAAGTGTCATAATTGCCTCCAGGGCTTCAGATCCTTCCCCGCAGTGACAGGGACAAAGGTGAGGAGACATCTCCCCTGCCAGAAAAGACAGAGGTGAGGTCTTCTCTTCTGCAAGGTCCACTAAGGGACTCAAATAAGGCACTGAACATCTTTAGGTGCACCACGACCGTAACGAAAAACGGGCTAGAGAAGATTCTACTATCGCTTTGCCAAATCCAGCAAAAACATTAAAAGGCTGTCTGCTCCAGACTCCCTTTCAGACTGTCAGTGTGCAATGCTGGAGTTCTCCAGAAAACCACCAATATTCATCATAAAAGCAGGAATGTGCAAACAGCTGTCAGAGGAAGAAGTATGTCAGCGGAGAAAGGATCTCGAGGTTGTGGCAAGGACTTTTACCACTTATTTGCACTTCCCAATTTTCACGGCTTCACTTCAAATTTGCATTAGACATGCACTCCTCTCTCTTGATTTCTCTCACCCCTGTGAACATATATCTAGAACAAAAAGTGTCCTTGCTACACAAAGAGTGATTACTATCTCTCTGGGTATCAGATGCCTTCAGGAAATTGATTCCTATTTGGCACTGCGATGCCATCAGATGAAACGTTCACGCAGAGTTAGGCAATTTGGGTTTACACAATATTTCTGTTAAGTGATCTTATTATTCAAAGTCCTGCTCAAAACGTACAGAAACCTTTCTCCATCAACTCCAATTAGGGCTTTATGTGCATAAAAACGATGCAGAGGTAGTGCCACGTGGCACAACGAGATTGCAGTCAGAGGCTGTGCTCACGAAGTGCAAGGGCTGTGGAGTGCTCCTCGGAGAACAAGCACAATGCTGTGAATTGTGCAAAGGTTCACTGCCCAAACGGGGTCTTTGGCAGAAGCATTTGGACACTGCCTAGCACAGCTTTTATGCTCTGCCCTGGTGAGACCCCATCTTGAGTACTGCCTTCAGTTTTGTGCTCCCTGTTTAAGAGGCACAGGGATCTGCTGGAGAGAGTCCAGCAGAGGGCTACAAGAATGATTAGGGGACTGGAGCACTGCCTGATGAGGAGAGGCTGAGGGACTTGGGGTTGTTTAGTCTGGAGAAGAGAAGACTGAGAGGAGATTTAATCAATACTTATAAGAATTTGAGGGCTGGGGGTCAGGAAGGGGGAGACAGGCTCTGCTCACTTGCCCCTTGTGATAGGACAAGGAGCAATGGATGTAAGCTGGAGCGCAGGAGGTTCCAGCTCAACACAAGGGGGAACTTCTTTATTGTAAGGGTCCCAGAGCACTGGCACAGGTTCCCCAGAGAGGTTGCAGAGTCTTCTTCTCTGGAGACTTTCAAGGCCCATCTGGATGCATTCCTGTGTGATCTGAGCTAGATTGTATGGTCCTGCTCTGGCAGAGGGTTGGACTTGACAATCCCTTTGGGTCCCTTCCAACCCCTGACATTCTGTGATCCTGTGAACTCCTTGCCTAGTGCTATCTTGTGTTGATACAGGTGGGTGTAAAAATGAGGAGAGATTTCCTTGTCCTTGCTCTCCTCATTTGTAGCACATGGTGACGAGTCATAGGAAGTCTATCCTTAATAATATTTACATTTATGCATGAGAGGAATCAAGAACCAATAGAAGAGGTGGTTGAACAGGAAAATTGGACAAATGTTACATTACTGCAGGAGAAATGAAATCTGAAATCATTCCACTGAGTACTTCAGTTTAATGGACATGGTAGCATCCTATTCATTTCCAATCTTCATCAAATCAAAGGCCTCCAGCTCATGTTGTATGGTTGATGTGTCCCCAGCTAAATTAACTCATGAAATGTATTTGACTAGAACGGTACTGATGTATTTACCTGTACTGGCCAGGACTGGGACTGGGAGGCTTGAGGAAATGCTAGGCAACCTTTAACTTGAATCCCAGACTCTCACCATCCTTTATACTTTTAAACCCATCACTTATTGGGACCATGTCTCCCCTGCCATTTAAAACTGACCTTCAAGCAACAGCTAGAGAAGAGAAGACTGAGATGAGATTTAATCACTGTTTATAAATATCTGAGGGCTGGAGGTCAGGATGGGGGGAGGGCAGGCTCTGCTCACTTGCTCCCTGTGATTGGACAAGGAGCAATGGATGGAAGCTGCAGCACAGGAGGTTCCAGCTCAACACAAGGGGGAACTTCTTTACTGTAAGGGTCCCAGAGCACCGGCACAGGCTCCCCAGAGAGGTTGTGGAGTTTTTCTTCTCTGGAGACTTTCAAGGCCTGTCTGGATGTGCTCCTCTGTGACCTCAGCTAGATTGTATGGTCCTGCTCTGGCAGGGGAGTTGGACTTGGGGATCTCTTGGGGTCCCTTCTAACCCCTGACATTCTGTGATCCATCACTCACAGCTATGTGGAACATGCATTTACCCTGAAATTTGCCTGTCTGAGGTCTAGAGCTGCCCACGGTTCTCTGCAAACCAGAGACAAGCTCTTGCATGACTAATCCCTGTTTTTTCTGTCCAGGTCTAAGCAGAGTCTGTCAACTTCCCTGCTTTTACTAAGCATGCCCAGAGATGGTTCTGACATGGCAGAGACTAGATGGCTGATGTGGTGCAGCATCCTCCCTCAGGATGCTATGAGTTGCCCTGCACACCACTATACCAGAGGGCTGGATCTGGCTAAGCTAAAGGCTGTAGTGATAGGAAGCCAAAAGGAATTTGTTTGATCTACATCTAAGGGAGATTTCACCAAGCTGTATCAGTGTCTGCCCCCCAGCACATTCCTCAGTCATTATCTGTGAAAAGTTGCTCTGATGCTTAGGAAATGGATGGTATGTGTATCGCTGACATCTCCCCTCTGGCTTATGTGCATCCCTTTATCTGAAAGAGGTGATAGCAGGAGAACCAGAACCTAATTCCACTGATGGGAGTGGCCAAATTCCCGTTTGACCCCGCAGAGGCAGCATCCACCTGCAAACTCTGCAATGCCCAGGAATGCATTCAGCCCAGGGATCCGAAAAAGCTCAAAGTCTTTGGTACTGGTACAAGATCTAACAAATGCAAAAGTTCATCTCAGTGTTAGCAGATAGGGAAAACTGGGCTAAACCCCGGCACAGGTTTGGCTTGATGCCAAGATGACTCTTGCCCATTCCCCTTGGTCTCCATACCTTGCCCGAATGGGCTGGGAGCCCAGCCGGGGCCCCAGGGCACTGCCATTGCCAGGGGAGTTCTTCCTCGCCAGAGCAGGGGATATGGAAGTGGTTCGTTGAGGCACCTGGAAAGGAACGGAGATGCTGTCACCCCTCTGTCCCATCCTGCCAGGTAGCCACTGGCACATCTGAGAGATCAGCTTTCAGCACTGCCTCAAGCCTGGATTCACAGCTGATTACCCACTGAGAGACAGGCAACACTTAGAGCAACTATAAGACAGCTCCTGGCTTTCAGAAGGAATCACTTCAGCCAGAAACCATCCATAAGGTGTGATCAGGGATGCTCTGGGGAGAGAAGCCCTAAGCAGCACACAGAACAGCCAGCGACCATTAAATAGGGCACTTGCTTCTTCAAACATGAATGTTTGCACACACACACATTCATATATATATATATATAATTAATTTGTATCCAACAAACCCCAGAAAAGCAATTTTAAAGGTAAAATTCAGACTGAAGTGCATGTCAGCAGCCATTTTTAGCATCTCTAGTTCAGATACCATAGAATCCTTTAGGTTGGAAATGACCTTTGATTACAACCATTAACTTACTATTGTTAAGTCCACCGCTAAACCACGTCCCTCAGCACATCTACCTGGCTTTTAAATAACTCCAGGGATTGTGACTTCATCACTTCCCTTGGCACCCTGTTCCATGGCCTGACAACCTTTTGGGGAAAATTTTTTTCCTAATATCCATCCTAAGCCTCCCCCTGTACAACTTGAGGCTGTTTCCTTTCGTCCTTCCTATGGTTCGTTATTCGGCAGAGCACCCACCTCTCTACAGCCTCCCTTCAGGGAGATGGAGAGAACCAGAAGGTCTCCCCTCAGCCTCCTTTTCTCCAAGCTGAACAACTCCAGTTCCCTTGCAAGGCTTGTTCTTCAGACTCTTCACCAGCTTTGCTGATCTTCTCTGGACCTGCTCCAGCACCTCAGCATCTCTCTTGTGGTGAGGGGCCCACAACCGAACACGGTTTGAGTGTGAACATTTATTTCAACGCGTGGCAGCAGAGAGGAGGTGGACAAACAAGTGGGCTCACAGCGGACAGATGCAGACAGATCCACCTAACACTTGCATGAAACACTATGACCTTTGCTGAGCTTCAGAGGCTGCTGCCATAACCCACTGCTGGCAGGCCAGCTGACCAGCAGCACTGCCAGCAGAAGCCCAAAGCCAACCGCAGCACACAGGTGCTACAGTGGCTAACCCTGGAGCCCAGCCACATCCAGCAGGAGCACAGGCATCTCTGTGGGGCAGCAGGCATGGTGGCCTCATCCCCTCAGGAGAAGTACAATGATACTCACCGTGCAGTACCTTGCACCAGGTAACTGAGGGCTCAGTGAGATTAGCAAAAAGAGGCTTAGCCATTTCTTTTTGAGAATAAAGATGCAGTTATGTTAGGCAAGATAAAAAGATTGAGAGAGCGTTAAGCTTCACATTCTGTGGTATCACTGCCTACAACTTGTCCCATTAAGAAGCCATCTCCTCTCCAGGTAGGGTTTTCTGCAGTTGGGACTTGGGAGTTTTTTTACCTTCCTCTGAAGCATCCAGCCATAAGCACTGGCAGAAACAAAACCGTGGACCATAGAGACAGCTGGACCTGCCTCATGGGGCAGACCTTTTGTTCCCACTTAAAAACACATCACGCAGTAAAATGTGAAATCAGATTTCTCATGGGTACGGCCTTAAATGTGATCTGGTGGAGACCCCTTCCAGAGCTCACATTCCCTCAGGCAAGAGGAAGATACTCATAGTGCTGGAAAACAGCTTTTTTCCCAAGGAGCAGGTGCTGTCGTCTCACCATGCACCATGCTGGAGTTAAGAAACGCCCAACTCAAGGCAAAAGGGAGCACTAAATTCCCAGGGATTTTTCAAACTTACATTCAAACCAGGCAGACACTCCCCTGCACTACCAAGGAGCAAAGCACACCAACAGCCCCAGGAGTTGCTGGCTTCTTGTTCCTCTTAGATGAGCACTGATGTCTCCTCTCACTTGGTGGTAGCAGAAATAGGAGCATTATTAAGGCATGTGTCAGACCACCACAGACCCCTTGTGTGGGGAGGCTGACCCAATAGCTGGGATTTTGCTCTTAAAAAGGCAAGTTGCTTTGCTAACACACAGAGAAAATGCCTCTCAATCAGGGACAAATGCTGCCTCACTGCCACTAATCAATTCCTAATCATTTTTCCTCTGTAAAAATCCTCCCAGGCTCAGCACTGATTCACTCTGAGGGGAACTTTAATGGCCAAGTTCTAATTCTTTCAAATTGAAGGTGTATAAACAACGCGATCGAAATCCTGGTCCAGAAGAGTCTTAATTAAAGAGGTACTGACAGACACTGCCAAAATGTCAATGAATGTATAAAGCTGCTGGAGCCCTTACAAGTCTTCCATCAAATATTGATTGCAACTGGAGGCACGGCACCAGACTAAAAAGGACCCATCTTATTGAGGATGACAAATTTTATGTTCCTATAATTCTATTTAAACAGAAGGTTGGTTTTATCCTAGGGAAAGGAGATATTCATTTATTCTGGCCTCTGTCCGAGTTCTAGAACTTTCTGTGCTGGAGGGCAACACTATTTTGCAGCAAAAAGTGCAGCTCCCGGCAGCTTGGGCAAAAGCTGCCTCAGGAAACGCAGCCCCTGGGAGCCACAAGGGTGAGCTGCTGCCCACTGTGTGCTGCTGGAGGTGCCGAGCACAGCAGCAGGGACTCAGCTGTGAGACTGCCTCTTTGAGTGCTGAAAGTGAGGAGCGATAGTGTTACCTTTGGTGGAATGTCTTCCTCCTGCCGTAACCAAGAACTTCGGTCAAACTTTTCAATGCGAGGGGGCAGAGGAGGGTTTTCTGAGGTGGGGTCCGAGTTCTGCCTTGGCATCTCAGTGCGGTGAGAGGTCACCGTCAGAGCCTCCTGAAACCCAGCCAGTCCCTTTGCAGGCTGTTCATGCAGTGACTGAGACCCAGACAAGGAGCTTCCTTGGGATTTCACAGTGACCAGATGTGGAATCTAAGCACCAAGTCAAAACAGAACTATCAGTACAAAATGGGAAAAAAAATAAAAAAAAAATATATATATATATCAAAAAGATATTTTAAATTTTGATTTTTAATTTTTTTTTTATAATTTAAAAAAAGTGATTAGCACTTTGGATGCACTAAAATGCCCCCTCGGTTTGAGATCAGCACTGCCTTGGTTTCAGGAACCTCTGACTTTTATCACTTCAATGCAAGATCTATTAAAAATCATGCTCACACAGCTCAGCCTTCTAAAATCAGGCCATGTCCTGCCCCTGTGTGCCCAGGGTGCTACAGCTCATACCCACAGCCTTGCACCGCTCTGTGGGTACCATCCCAAGTTTGGGTAGGGACAGGCTGCTCCCTCCTGCCATCTCTTTGCCCACCCCATGCTCTGCCTTGCTCAGCTCCTCAGGTTGTGCTAATGAGCTTTGGCATGGATTTTCCCTGTTAAAAATGGAAAAAATAATTAAAAAAAAAGGACGGAAACAATAATAAATAATAAAAAAATCATCAGGAATTCTGAGGCATAGATGGCTTAAAAAAATTATCTTGAGGCATGAGTTTCTATAGGGCTAAGTAGTCCCTATCCCATGGATCAGTCCTATAGATCTTAAGGTTATGAGTGAAAGGAACACTGACATCTCTTTGGGGAACTCCAAAGAATTCACAGTTAGAGTTGGTGAAATCAGAGCTTTTTCCCAGGACCCTGTGAGCTCCACTGCATTGATAAAGTCTCTTCTGGTGACTTTCAAAACCCACCTCGATGCACTTCTGTGTGACCTGCCCTAGGTGATCCTGCTTTGGCAGAGGGGTTGTACTGGATGATCTCTGGATGTCACTTCCAACCCCTACCATTCTATCATTCTTTGGTACCAAGGGGTTGTAACTTTCAATTGACGTTTCCACATCCACATCTATGCACATGTGTGCAGGTATCCCCGTGTGTATGTGTGCACATGCACGCACTTAGAGAGCTCTCTGGGTTGCAAGCAACTCTTCCCTTAGTATTTTACTGCCAAATAGAAGCCTTTGTAGCTGTTGATAATGCAGGTCACCAAAAAGGTCACTGAAAAGTATTTGGTGAATCAGATAAGAGTGAAGCAGGGTTTTACCCACTCCCTAACATTTACAGACTGAGTACGTTGGGCAAACAAGAGCTTTCTGTGCAAGGGCTTTCCTGCCTGTAGTTTGTTTAATGCTGGCACTGCACTGCTGTCCTACAGGTGCACACACCACACATGCATGGCACTTAGTTGGCAGGTTTTCCCATAGAAAGCCCAAGCTGGAATTGAAGCAAGGGCTTTGGACTTCCCTCTGAAATCTCTGGTGGCATCTGCAGACCTGAAGGAGCAATTCCAAGGTCTGGACCAGAACCAGCACTGACACTCCTACAGTTTCTGGTGATTGACAGAGTACTTAGAGGCCTTTAAAATAGCATTACCCCTCCTCTGTGATGGTCATGGTGATCTATGCCCTCTCCAGATGTGCTTGTGACTGATGTCAACTCAATGGAAAACCAAAACAAAACCTTGAATTAAAAGAGCAAAGAAAGCAAAACCTCTTTCTGATGATCCTCAGCATCAAAGCGTCCCAGGTCTTTTCTACCAGGCGCTGTTTAGTCCTTTCAATTAACCAGATCCAAAGAGGAACAGAGCAACTGGACCAGACCAGTGGCTCTTCTCGGTCCTCCCGCTTGTTTCTGGCAGTAACTAGTACGTGATGCTTCAAAGGAAGGTATAAACCAGTGTGATGTTTCTAACACATGGAGGTGACAGGAGGAACACACTCATGAATGTAGATGCTGCTCTCACTCGCAAGTATGCTCAAGGCTGAGACACCAGGGAACGAGACACTATTTCCCTTCAATCCGCTCTTTTCCTTGTCACCTTACCGGCACCCCCAGCATCCTGGGCCGTAGGTGAGCCTGCTGGGGCTGCACCATTACCTGCGGGTCCACAGGCCGGAGCAGGGGTGGGGTCCGGGCCGGCTGCACGCCGCTAATGCTGAACGACTCCGACCGAGGAGGCAGGTTGGGGTCAGAGATCCTGTTGGCCACCTTATGGGGCATGGCTGGCGAGCTCTGGCGATTGAGCCGGGAGCGCTCCTCCACCTGTGCAAGACAGGGAGAGTGGGTGAGACCCCAGAGAAAGCTATTTCCAATTCAAAACCAAGGGAGGCACATAAGTATGTATGTATCTATCCAAATGTATCACAGAGCAATTGCTGAATTACCCGGGTTGGAAAAGACCCCTGAGATCATCAAGACCAACCACTGAACCTACTTTATATGATTCACCCTAAGCACCACATTCAAATGACCTTTAAACACATTCAGGCTTGGTGACTCAACCACCTCCCTGGGCAGCACATTCCAATGCCTGACCACTCTTGCTTGGGAAAATTTTTTTCCTCGTGTCCAGTCTAAACCTACCCAGTGGCAGCTTGAGGCCATTCCCTCTTCTTCTATCACTAATTACCTCTGAGAAGAGACCAGCACCAACTTCTCCACAACGTCCTTTCAGATAGCTGCAGAGAGAGATGAGGTCTCCCCTTAGCCTCCTCTTTTTCAAACTAACCATCCCCAGCTCCTCCAATCTGTCTTCATAAGATTTATCCTCCAGACCCTTCACCAGCTTCCTTGCCCTCCTCTGCGCTTACTCCAGCACCTCCACATCTCTCTTGTATTAAGGTGCCCAAAACTAGACATGATACTCAAGATGTGGCCTCACCAGTGCCAAGTATATGGAGAGAATCATCTCCCTGCTGCTGCTGGACACAGCATTTCTAATACAAGCCAGGATGCCATTGACATTCTTGGCCACCTGGGCACACTGCTGGATCATATTCAGCCTCTTGTCAATTAGAACCCTCCCCAGGTCCCTTTCTGCCAGACAGCTTTCCAGCCACACCTCACCAAGTAAATAACTCTTTTGTCAATATATTATATATATATATAATATATATA
>VWZE01005342.1:123292-150778 GCA_013396675.1 Eubucco bourcierii
TGGGGTCTGAGGAGAGCAGAGCAAAGGGGCAGAATCCCCTCCCTTGCCCTGCTGCCCACACTGCTCTTGCTGCAGCCCAGAACTCAGCTGGGAGATGATGTCACTTAGTGATAGCCACTGCTCCCACGCCCTCAGGAGCACAGACCTTCCGAGTAACAGGTTGAAGACACATTGCCCTGAGCTTCCAACCACAGTGTGCAACATGCTGCTTTTGGGGTGGGTTTCAATGATTATTTCAGTTAAAACAGCACACTGATGAATAAAGCACATAATGCTTGTGTAGGCTGGGCTTGGCTGGCAGGAGGTAAGGCCCTGTACACCACTGCTATTTCTTAAATTAAACCCACCCAGCTGGTCTTTATCTCCAGCCTGGCAGGTGAGCATAGCCAAATCCCTCCAAGAAAGGAGGCAAAAGACTTTTTCCTGGGGAGGAACCAGGGTACCATCACCCTTTCAGGGTACCACCATCCTTTCAGAGTACCACATGCCCAGCGGCCCTGGAGAGCTTGCCCCACTTCTCTCCTGGAAATCAGCATCTAACCACCAGCCTCCTCCACAATGAAAAACCCATTTAACCCCAGGAACTGGGAACTGAGATGCTCAGGCACAGTTTCCTGTCAAAGCCAGGCCTGATGCTCTTCTGCATATTTAAAGGACCTGTGCACTCTGCCACAGGCAGTCTCAGGGGGCTGAAGCTGTGAGTGGGATGCACTATACACATTCATGGAGGCCAGCAGCACAGCACTTCCCTCCAGCTCAGCAGCATTTTTGTCAGGTCACATTATAAGCAAGTCATTTGTCACAGTTGCGTTACGAGCACCTTCAGCCAAACACCGCGGTGCCGTCTCAGCCTCCCGGCGTGCTCAGCTGCCTTCCTTGCATGGCCCCTCTTGCACAGCTGCCAAACATCTGGAGAGGACCTGGCAGAGGGTGAAGCCTCCAGCACTGCCCCATCTCTCCTATACCTCTGCTCATGCCAGTGCAAAGCAACACCAGGATGGTGAGGACCCTGTTTAAATTAGGGACTGAGCTCAGTGAGAAGCAGCAGAAAACTGTGTGTGAAAAGTGTTCATAGAAAGAGAAATTAAAAAAAAAAACCAAACCACACAACAAGAGAGATTAAAAAAATCTCTCTTTATTTGCTGCCTTTTCTCCCTGTTTTCTGCCCTCCCTCTCCCACTGTGAATGTACACTTCCCACGTTTCCCCAAGCCTGAAACTACTGTGTATTGACACTACCCAGATCTATTATTCATGCAAGGCAAGAGTGCCAATTAATTAGGACTGCATTTATATAACTCTGCAGGTAAAGTTATATGTAGCTGCTTGTAAGCCAGGATGGGATCTTATTTGAGCTGCACCAGAAATGACAGGTTTTAAATATTGATGAGGGAAGACACACGAAGGCTAAAGCTCTGGTGAGAAGGCCCTTGGAGGCCTGACATGAAACAAGGACTTCAAAGGAGCAAGCTCCCTCTGCTAGATCAGATGTATTCAGGGCTATGAGTGATCATCGAGCTGCAGCCACCCTGTGACCTTGGAGAGGCACCAACACTCGCAAAAAGAGGCTCCTGCAAACTTCAACTGTTGCTCCCAAACATGAGCATGAGCCAGAAGAAAAAGAGATGGGGGATTCCAAGTGACAAACAAAAGCAAATATTCTAGGTGGTTGCATTGTTGTGACAGGCTCATTTATCTGAGCCACCAGGGAAAGAGTGACTGTGCCTGGAACATCATCTTTCCTGACACACCAAGCACTGGAGCATGGAGAGGTGTTTCCCACTGGTAAAGAAACTGGGTCAGACATTCCCACCATGGCAAACAGGGATCTGATATGCTCGGAACCATCACAGCAGCTTTTAGTTGGGATCACTGTGAATGGATAGGCTCATTCAGACTGGATGTTAGGAAGTTCTTCACCGTGAGAGTGGGGAGACCCTGGAAGGAGTTGCCCAGGGAAGTGTTGGAAACCCCATCCCTGGAGGTGTTTAAGGCCAGGCTGGATGAGGCTCTAGACCTCATCTAGTATGAGGTGTCCCTGCCCACAGCAGGGGGGTTGGAACTAGATGATCCTTGTGGTCCCTTCCAACCCTGACTGATTCTATGAGTCTATGATTCAGATGCCAGGAGTTCTATGTGTTGTCTAACAAGAATAAAAACTAGAGAGACCTAAGGCTTAGCACACACCTGTACTGCAGGAGCTGCTGCCATGTGGCTCTTCTTGGAAACGGGTACAGAACTGCTGCCAGGTCCACTGCAGTGCCCTGTGTGCCCAGAGTGCTGTGAGGAGGCTGTCACCTTAATGAAAATGTTCCTACAAGCTATGTGACACCTGCATATGTGAAGAAAATGTCAGCCACCATTTTAGCTAACCTAAATTTATCCTTAATTAATTGCTGGATTTTTTTTTTTCCCCCTGTATTGCTTTATAAAAGTTTCCAGTAGATGATCTTCTGCTGGTTAACATATAAAAGAGCTGCAGCAATTTCTTTATGCCCTGAACATCCAGCTCCATAACTGCACTGAATGAAACCTCACAGGCAAACAGTAAGATGCTGAGATTTGCCTTGTATGGTTCCTGTAAAGATCTGCCCTTCCTTCTATACCTAGAAAGGAAAAGACATCCACAACTGGGCAGAAAAATGAGGTTATGTAAAGCCCTGCCTGACTGCATCTGCTCACTGCTGCCAAGGGGTCTGCACAGAGATTTGTCTTGCAGGATCCCTAAAGCTCCTGGCCAGGAGATGTGTTATTCCTACAGCTCAGTTGGAGTTTTGGTGGTTAAACTGGTGCAGCAAGCCTCACTCTGTGCCAGCAATAGATGGAGGGCTTATTAGGGAACTATATATATATATCTATATCTCAAATATATGTATACACAGGAAAAAAAGTTAAAATATATTCAAACCTATTCACCCTTTTGCATTACATAAATATGTTCTATTGATATTTAAATCTCTAATTTGGGGCTTTTTTTTTTTTTTTGGGGGGGTGGGGGGTTAGTTCTGGTGCACAGTTTGAATTCACAGGGAATTCTGCAAAAGGGAACACAAAACTGTAGCTCTACGTCCACAAAGGTCCCAGTTTCAAAGCTAGTCTGGGGGATTTTTACTTCTCCTGCAATTAAAGACAGCTGCAAATCTAAATCTCTTTGGCTGCCTGTAAGAAGATTCAGCATTAAAGAAGGAAATTGGTCAGCTGTTGAAAAAGGAGATCCAACTGTCTGACAGATGCAGGAAGGCATGCAAAGGATGGCAGCAGGTCTCAGGGGCAGCATGAAGTGCATCAAGAGGTCACCTTAAGACTTCCTCACTTGACTTTTTGCCATATGCATTTGAGGTTATCGACAGAGTAACATTGTGAGATGATGGATTTCTCCAGAAAGGCTGCAAAATGAGAGGTACTTTGTGAGAGGTTCAGAAATTCTGGTTCAGGAAGATAGAGCTGACAAAAAAAAAAGGGGTTGCCTCATTTTGAGCTCTACTGAGTGAGCAAACAGAAACGGCAGAAGTCCTGTCTCTGGCACTATTTAAAGACAAGATTGGAAAGCCACACACTAAAAAAGTACCTCCTGAAGGTCTGCACTGACAGAGAAATGGACCAGTCATCCCTCTAACAGGCCTCTCTCCAGCTTTATTTGCTGTGCATCTCCAGTACAAAGTGACTCCAGGCATTTCTGAGCTTGGCATCCTCCTAAATCAATCCTTTTGCCGTTGTACTGGGCTCAGCCTGGCCACCTTCATGGTGTCTTTCTATATACACAGTAACACTCCTGGCAGGACTACAGGTTGACTTAGGAGTCCCAGAAGTCACCAGTTTCAAGAGTGTTCATTTGTCCCAGATATTCTGTTGGGTTTTAAAGGTCAACAATACTGAGTCTTCCACTGGTCTCTCCTCTTACAGATCTGCTAGTGCAGTGCTGCTTTCTCAAGGCACACCCCATCTTAGTCAGACCATAAAGCAACACAGAAGGAACTCTGTTCCTGTTAACCAAAATAATCCAGAAACAAGAGCAAACAATCAAAGTCAGCACAAAGCTGGTATAAGAAAAAGGAAGGAGTCCAAAAGGCAACAGCCTGGCTCCTGCTGAAGGGGGTGGGGGGTGTTGTGATAGGTATGAGAGCTGGAGAAGCACTGCTCTCTGGAGCAGAACTGTGGTGACATGGATGGAGTGTGCTGGGTGCCCCTGGGCTGTGGCACCAAACTCAGCACAGCTGTGACAGCTGCTGATTGGTATATCTTTCTGGCCATCAGATGTTTCCTGCCCTAAAATATCTGGGAAGAACAAAGACCAAACTCTTCCCACTCCTGGTTGGCTGTGCTGGAAACAGTGGGCTGGCCTTGGGGTACAAGCCCCTTCCTGCATCCCTGGGCAGAGGCAGTATCCCTCTCCAGGGTGCACACTGTGGCTCCTCCATGAGCAGGAAGCTGGAGGGGAGGATGTTCAAAACTGATGTGCAGCTCCTCTATGCCACTCCTTGTAGCCAAACAAAACTTCTTGTTTGTTGATCTCTGCCTCTACTATTTCTGTTTTTTCTGCAGCAGCCCATGGTAGATACACAACACCTTGCAGCCAGCAAAGCCACAGCCAGCTGTGCCAAGGAGTGTCCCTGCTGCAAACCACCATGTTTGCAACAGAAGGTTTGTACCTCTTCAAGGACTCCTGCTTTAATCCTCACCATGGCAACTCATTTCTTGCTCACCAGGCTAAGAGTGTCTAATAAAAACGAGAGTTCATTTTGCTCCATGGATGGAGATGTTGGTGAAGCTACACCTGGCTAGATGGACCTAGGAAGATGAGCACCCAGGAAGATGCTGAGGCCATCACAGCCACCTGCTCTGCCCTAATCTTGTCTGAGTCTATGGGGTTGATAATGCCAGTAGCCCCACAGAGAGGTGGGCAGAAGGTGCCCCTTGATTACAATCCCACTCTTTCCTCTCTTCTCTGACATGTCAAGAGCAAGGAAATATCTCTTCACCAGTTCAGCTTTCCTCCAGCAGAAATCTCCCTCTAAATGTAGGTCTGAAAACTGTCAGGCAGCTGGGAAGAAGGCAATAGGTGAAGAGCCCAGGGGGGTGTCACAGCCACCACAAACAGATGCATTGATTTTAAATCCTAGTTATGGTGGCATTAGTTTTAATGACATGGGGGAAAGGATGGGGGGAACTGGCAGAGCCCAGGAGGGTTGTACAGAGCCTGGCCCCACAGGACAGTGCCTCCATAGCTCAGGGCTGAGCTTGCCAGCTTAGCAAGGGGATTAGTCCTCCATTCAAAACCTGCCTAGGAAGCAGCAAAGAGAGGGAACTATTTTCTTCTATGTGAAGAGAACATATTAATATAGCAGCAAGCATTGTATTCGTTACAGGATTGCAGCTAATCTGGTGTCTGCTTTTATTCTGCCGTTGTTCTGCTCCTGCACTGCTGGCAGCAAGCAGACTGAGACAATGGCAGAGCCAGGCTTCCTTATGATGGCACTCAGATAAACTTCCACTAGAGCACAGGATTTTGGGGTGCCCTAGGTGCAAACCTTGTCCTCTCTCAGTGCAAGTCACTGGCTCTGGGAAGGGTGCAGGATACAAGCAAAGCCTGACCTGCAATATACATAACACGGGATGCTCTGTGTAGGTCAGACACCACAACAGACCAACATAGTTACCAGACTGAAAAAATACTTTGCTTGGGATTTGCCCAAGTTGCTTTTGCCCTGCAGGGGTTGAGCCGACCACCTCGAAGAGGGGCCCTACCATCACCATCATTACTGTCATCGGCTGCCTGAAATTCCTTCCTGCCTGTGTCCCTGGCCTGGAGGCATTACCCAGCAGAGGGGGAATCAGGTTAAATGTACAGACACTACGGCTTATGTAAATTAAGGAGGTGGCTGCTGTAACAGTCCATTTATTGCAAGTTGGGTTTTCAGACATATCAGTGACCTATTCAGAAAGCTAATTTAATTACCCCTAACTATGAACACTTCAGGCAGGCACTTGGGATGAGTTCAATATGAGGCAATGGCTGTCTTTGTGCAAAATCCCATCAAAAACCCAAGAGTAGGGGAAAAAAAAAACCCCAACTTTATTTTTTTGTGAACTTCTGCAATCCAAGAAGCAGGAACTCAACCAAAAGTGAGCACTTCCTACAGAGTACAGCAGCTTGGGGACATCCAAAGTCACCCAGTCAAATCCTGCAGCTGGATTTTAAGCAGGGTGGATAATTTTATGCCTGACTGCATTTGTAGCTGTATGTTAAGACAAGGGCAATGAAATCTTATGCTTCGGGGCACGTATGGATCGTTGCACAAGTCAGGCAGGCTTCTGCTCCTCCCCTGCAAGGGAAATGGTAATTGGCAGGGACTGGATGGACTGGAGTTCAGATTAGGGATTAAAGGGGGCACAAGTGGCACATGGATCTGGGAAAAGGGCAGACAGAGCATTTCATCTACTCCTCCACTGCAACAGTCCATAGCAGCAAGTAACAATCAAGGGTGGCGAGACACTAGAATGGGTTGCCTAAAGAGTTGGTGGAAGTCTGATCCCTGAAAGTTTTTAAGGCTAGGGAGGATGGGCTCTGGGCAACTTCATCTAGTGGAAAGTGTCCTTGCCCATGGCAGGGAGGTTGGAAATGGATGATCCTTCCCTTCCAACCCTGACAATTCTATGATTCTAATTTGACAGGTGTCTGGACCATAAGAGGTTTGCCTGCCTTGACTGAATGCAGTTATCACCCCAGTGATAGGATAACTCTGCTCAGTAGTTCCAGGGATCCCTTTACATTTGATATTTCAAGGGTTTATTTAAAACAAACCACCTCTATTAGAGAATCATAGAATGGTTTAGGTTGGAAGGGACCTCAAAGATCATCCAGTTCCAACCCTCTGCCACAGGCAGGGACACCTCCCACTAGAACAGGTTGCTCCAGGCCTCATCTAACCTAGCCTTGAACACCTCCAGGGAAGGACCATCCACAACCTCCCTGGGCAACCTGTTCCACCATTTCACTACCCTCATTGTATTACCTTCACAAAAGCTGGCAACTCTGTGGTGAGGAGAGCAGCTGGAGAAGGGTATTAGAAAAGATGAGCAGGAGGGTTTGACCAGTGCAACAGAACATTTGGGGTGACCAACTAGAGAGCTTAGGGTTCCAGCTTCTCAAACCAGGCTGAGAACAGCCACCTGGGACCCGCTAGCAGGAATCCCACTGCTCCTCCTGAAACCAGCCTTTGCCAGCCCATTGCTTAGCTCTGCTCAGTTACCTCCTCCAGCCTTCGCCTCTGCTCCTTCTGCTCCTCGATCCGCTTCTGCCGCTCGGCCAGCAACTGCCGCTTGTGCTCCTCGTTCTCCCGCTGCTGCTGCTCCAGCTGCTGCCGGCGCAAGGCCTCTGACCGCTCCTTGTTTGCCAGCTGCAGCCTCAGGAAATCCCGTCTCAGGGTCGACTCCCCGGGCAGGTTTAGGATGGAGCTGCACAGGAGAGAAGCATCAAAGGAGATCCCCTCCCTGCATCCTTATGCCTCTTGCCAGGGGCGTTCTACTCGATTTTCCAGTATGGTCCCTCTCCCGTCCATCCCAACAGCACCTGAGCACCCGACAGAGTTTGGGTAGCAGTGGACAGAAGGATGGGGGTGCCAAAAGTGTCAGAAACATTTTAACCCCAACCCTAACCCTCACCCATGGCTCACCAGCAATTTATTTGCTAAAGGTTTCCTTTACACCAAGTTTCTAGCCAAAGCCTCGCGCTGCAGTGGCACAGGCTATATTTAGCTGTTCACAAAGCACGTTCAGCATGAATCATTGCCAGCTATTAAAATACTACATTATCTCAGTGAAATAATGGAATAACCTGATATTAATTGCAACAACTCTGAAAAACATCACCAAAGAAAGTTCCAGCCCTACCACGCTTGCAGCACTGCTGGCAGCTTTCGTAGGGAAAAGTTACATGGAAGCAGGGAGCAGCACTTGGATGTAAGGAATCACATTTTAATGTGATTCTCCTTTGATTCCACATTTTAATGTGATTCTCCTTTGATTTCACATTTTAATGTGATTCTCCTTTGATTCCACCTCACATTTTTGCCACACAAATACCCCTATGACAGCACCACACTGTAGTGCAGACCCCACAGGAGATGGGATGGATACCCAGGTCTTCCTCCCCAGTTCTTGGCTAAGGTGATCTAAAGCATCAGTTTATATCCACAGAGCATCTAGCAGAAGGCAAGTATCTGCTGTGCCAGGGAACACAACTGAGTGCTCAGGTTGTCCTTGTTATTTCTAGTTCACCTGAGCTTGAAATCTAAGCTGATCTTACACAGAATTAAAGTGATGTAAGGGCAGAAATGAAATGCTGATTCTTACCTGGGCTCTCCAGAGTCATTTTCCTCCTCCTCCTCCTCACTTCCACTGTACTCGTACTCTGTCTCATCTAAGAACAAAATTGCTCATCAGTGCCCTTTGCTGGACTCATTTGTTTCTCCAGTGGTTGAAAACCCCACAGTTCTACAGGCAGAGCAGGCAATTCTTTTTCTCTTGCATGACAAAGAATAAGCAGTGTTATTTGCCTGCATTTTCTGGTTTTAGAGGAGGCTGCAAAGCTGGGGAAGTAGCTGTGGTCTTCCTGGGTGCTTAGCTGGGAAGAGGGCTGCAGCTCTGTCTGGAGCACTGCAGGCAGCAGCAGCAGCACAGCAGGCAACAGCCCCAGCAACCACAGACACTCGATGTAAAGATGAGAGGTGTCCAAAAAAGAAAGAATTGATTCCATACAGCAAGGACAGGGAGTGACTCCCTTCTTTAGGAGGGTTCTTCAGAGGGAGCTGCACCACAACCTAATGAAGCCACTGGCAGTGGAAGTGGGGACTTAACTACAGCTCTGGAGGCTCCTCTCTTCCTAAACATACACTTTTCCTTTGTAAATCCACACATTTTCCAGGCAATGCAGGCATCTAGATAGAAGCTCAACTGCAATGTTGTGCTAGACACCGTGATTTCTAGTGGGGTATAATCTTTACTGGGTGAGGGGAAGGACAGTAAAAGAAAGGCTTGCATTTATCCAATTACTCTCCATCTCTAGGGTCCAGCCTCCATTTGCCAGACTAAACACATTTAATACTGCACTGGGATCCCATTTTATTGTTTTGATTGCTGTGAAATCCATTACAAGGGGTTGGAAGGTACACATGAAAAATTAATACTGCTACCAATGAGAAGAGAAATTGCCATACATTCATTTACTGGCTTCCACAAATGAGCTTTCAGATTAAAATTCAGTTCACAAGCAGCTAAATACTTTAACAAGTTTCTTTGGCTATCTGATCTTCCTTCCAGAGGACTTTGATAGGGCCTGGAGAGTTCACTGGCAACATTCAGATTAATAGGTTATTCCTAGTCGACGGAATTGCTTTGGGGCAAGGGTCTTATCTAGATGTTGGCTTGTAGAGCTCTGCTCATCACTGGTGCAGCATCAATGTCACGTAGATCAAACAGACTTGGCACCAAATACGTGAGCTGGGGAAAACTCTGCAGCTTCCCCCTCCCACACACCAGGATGTGTATGTGCAGACAGGAATTTTACACACGCCTTTTAATGAATCAAAGCTTAAATGTTCCATGTGGAAATTACCACCTGGACCAAAAAAAACCAAAAAACCAAAAAACCCAACCAAGAAAACCAACAACCCCCCCTGACAAAACACTACACCATTTTTCATCAGAGGGGTAAAAAAAAAAAGAGATTTAAAACACTGATTAGCTCTAATGACAGTCATCTGTAGGCTCTGCATGAACACCGACTGCTTGGTACAGGTATTTGGTTTTGTTTCGGTGACTTCAAAATTCAAGTGGAATTTTCTGCTCTCAAAACCTGGTCACATAGAATGTGAAGGCATGGGAAGGGTTGGAAGAGACCCCTGGGGGTCACCTAGTTTGATCACCCTGCTAAAGCAGCTTTGTCTGGAGCAGGTTGCACAGGAACATGCCCCATCAGGTTTGGAATCACCCCAGAGAAGGAGGTCCCACAACTTCTCCACGAAGCCTGTTCCAGGACACCATCATTAGCAGAGGAAAAAAGGTTTTTCCTCATCTTCTGATAGAATCTCCTGGATCCCAGTTCATGCCAGTTGCCCCTTGTCCTGTCCTTGGACACCACTGAAGAGTGTGGCCCCATCCTCTTGATCCCCATTGTTTTGGTATTAGTGAGCACTGATTATGTCCCCTCTTGGTCTTCTCCAGACTATGCAGCTCCAGGTCTCTCAGCCTTTCATAACAGAGATGTTCCAGTCCCCTCAGCATCTTTGTAGTGCTCCAATTAATTCTCTCCAGTAGTTCCCTGTCTCCCTTGAACTAGGAGGGCACAGAACTGGACACAGTACTCCAGATGTGGCCTCAGTGGGGCAGAGCACAGTTTGTGAGAACAAATGTAGCCCTCAGAGTAAGGGAATCTGGTACTGAGATCAAGAGCAACCTCTTTGCCTTTCTTCCTTCTACCCACATGCTTCACCAACATGGATGAGTCTTGGGCCCATGCTAGGGATTGTGAAGCACATGGCAAAGGTTAAATTAAGGATTGCTCAGAGAGCAGCTTCTCCACTAACCCTTCTCCACTCCCCACTAACCTTTCTCGCCTCGCTTCTTCTTAGTCCTGTCGATGTGGTCCTTGAGCTGGATGCGGACCTGCCTCTCGTTGGGCTGGTCTCGGATAAAGGGGTGCTTCATCAGCTGCTCTGTGGTCGGTCTCTGGCTGTGGTTCTTCACTAGGCAGCTCTCAATGAAGGACTGAAACTTTTTAGACCTGTCCAGGGCAGAAAAGAAACATAGAGCAAGCAATAGGTAAATATATTCATAGTTGTAGAGAAAGCTGTAGGTATTAGAGAAGATTGTTTGGTTGCTACACAGACAGTCTTCTGTGACTTCTCCAGTGATGCTCAGCACTGTTTCAAAGCTGGGCCACCACAGGAGCTCTCAATTGCTTCATCCTCTCCTACACTTCCCTATCTATGCCTTCCTGGTGCCACTAGGAGAAATCAACATTCTGCTGAGTCTGGAAGAAGTTTGGAACCATCAGTTTGACCTGGGAATTACCAAGTATCAATGGCAACCAAGAAAATCCAAGGGAATCTTTCCCCCCTCCCATCTATCCTTTAAAAGTGCAGGTGAAAATGAGAGACAACACATGCACATAAATGTAATTCCTTAATGGACTGTTCCTCATAATTTATGGCCCTGGGCTGTGTTTCAAGGAACTTACCTCTTTGAAAATGAGTGGAAGAAGCTAGATGGATGCTTTTTCCACTTTTAATCACCCAACACTACATCGCTTGTTAAAGCTGAAACAACTCCTGAGTGATGCTTGCTGCCTGCAGCTCTTCCCTCATCTCTCAGGGAGAACCACCAACTCCTAACCAAGCCTTGGTTACCCTGACCACAGATCCAGATGAACAAAACATGCACTTTGAGCAGCACATCCTAGGCAGAGATGGGAATGTGGCTGCAGATGGCAGAGCCTATCCCTTCCTCAGAGTCTGATATCCCCAAAACAATTCCAACTGAAACCATTTCACCCAAAGCTTTAATAAACAAATTTCTATCAGTCTCAAGTGCTGCATATCAAAAGTTATCCTGGCACCAATTTCACCCCTTTCTAAACCCAAGAGAACAGAGATCTACAAGACAAGCAACTACACTCTATGTTGCTTTAGCTGAGCTAGAGTTAATTTTCTTTCCAGTTGCTGGTACAATGTGGTTTGGATTTAGTATGAGAATAATGTTGATAATACACTGATGTTTTTAGCTGTTGCTAAGTAGGTGTTTATACTAACTGAAGGATTTTTTCATCTTCCCATGCCCTGCCAGTAAGAGGGTTGGAGGTGCACAAGAAGCTGAGAGGGGACACAGTTGGGAAAGCTGACCCTAACCAGCCAAAGAAATATTCCATACCCTAGGGGCAATATTCCCAGTACATAAACTGAGAGGATACGAGCAGGAGAGTCTGATCACTGCTCAGGGACTGGCTGAGCATCATTCAGCAGGTGGCTGCCAACTGCACTGTGCATCTCTTGTCTTCCCTGGGTTTTGTTTCACTCTCGTAGCCCAGAGGGACAATGCCATGATGGGGTCTATTAGAAAGGCTGTAGAGAGGTTTTCCTGCCCCTCTATTGTGCCCTGGTAAGGCCACATCTGGAGTACTGTATCCAGTTCTGGACCCCCCAGTTCAAGAGAGACATGGAACTGCTTGAGAGAGTCCAGTGCAGAGCCACAAAGATGCCGAAGGGAATGGAACAGGAGAGTCTGAGGGAGCTGGAGTTGTGCTGCTGGGGGAGGAGGAGACTGAGAGGTGACCTCAGCAATGGTTATAAATATGCAAAGGATGAGTGCCAGGAGGCTGGAGCCAGCTCTGTGTGGTGATGCCCAATGCCAGGACAAGGGGTTGGATAGGTGGAAGCTGAGGCATAGGAAGTTTCATTTAAACATGAGGAGGATTTTTTTCCCTGTGAAGGTGACAGAGCACTGGAACAGGCTGCCCAGGGGGGTTGTGGAGTCTCCCTCTCTGGAGATATTCAAAACCCACCTGGATGTGTTTCTGTGTGATCTGGTCTAGGTGATGCTGCTCTGGCAGGGAGGTTGGACTGGATGAGCTTTTGAGGTCCCTTCCAGCCCCTGACATTCTGTGATTCTATGATTCTCTTTTTGCTACCACAGAATGTTAGGGGTTGGATGGGATCTCCAGAGATTATCCAGCCCAAACCCCCTGCCAAAGCAGGATAACCTAGGAAACACATCCAGGTGAGTTGTGAAAGTATCCAGAGAAGGAGACTGCACAACCTCCCTAGACAGCCTGTTCCAGTGCTCCATCACTGTAGAGAAGTTTCTCCTCATCCTGAGCTGGAAGTTTGTGTTCCAACTCGCACCTGATGTTCCTTGTCCTGCCACTGAGCACCACAGAAAAGAGACCATCACCTTCATCTTGACACCCATCCCTCAGATACTACAGACACTGATCAGATCCCCTGTCAGTCTTCTCTTCTGCAGACTAACCAGCCTCAGTTCTCTCAGTCTTTATTCATAGGAAAGATATTCAAGTCCCACTATCAACCTCAATGCTCTCTTCCAGTAGACAGAATCATAGAATGGTAAGGTTGGAAGGGACCTCAAGGATCATCCAGTTCCAACCCCCTGCCATAGGCAGGGACACCTCCCACTAGGACAGGTCACTCAAGGCCTCCTCCAACCTGGCCTTGAACACCTCCAGGGAGGTTGTGGAGCACAGGGAGGGAGCAGCCACAACCTCCCTGGGCAACCTGTGCCAGTGTCTCACCACCCTCACTGCAAACAACTTCCTCCTAACATCCAGTCTAAATCTCCCCTCTGCCAGTTCAAACCCATTGCCCCTTGTCCTGTCATTGCCCAGACCTTGTCAATAGTCCCTCCCCAGCCTTCCTGCAGCCCCCTTCAGATACTGGAAGGCTACTCTAAGGTCTCCTGGAAGCCTTCTCTTCTCGAGGCGGCAGAGCCCCAACTCTCTCAGCCTGTCCTCAGAACAGAGCTGCTGCAGCCCTCTGAGCATCTTTGTGGCCTCCTCTGGACCCGTTCCAGCACTTCCATGTCCTTCTTGTGTTGGGGGCTCCAGAACTGTACACAGGACTCCAGGTGGGGTCTGATGAGAGCAAAGGGATCCTTGTCTCTCTTGAACTGGGGAGCCCAAAACTGGACACAGTATTCCAGATGTGGTCTTACCAGGTATCTTTTTATTTCAATTACTAAACTATTCTTATCTGACCCCACAAGTTTCATTTGTTTTTTTTTTTTTTTACTGTCCTCATCCCACTGGCAGAGTGGGATGGGCTGTGTGGGGCTTAGCAACCTTAGTTGCTATCGAAGGTTAACCCATGACACACAAAGAGGAAAATGTGTGTAAATTACTATCAGAAGCCAGTAGATACTACAGAATTGCATTAGAGTTAAAACAATAAGCTTTCAGGGATTTTACTCTTAAGCTGTTAGACTAAAAGTGATTTACCTTTTAAGTGCTAATCCATACAAATTGAGACGCAAAAAAATGAAAATAGACTACTGGATCCAATTAAATCTTCCCTCCAGCTTTACTAAAAAGAAAATCTTCCTTCATCATCTTGCCTCAAAAAAACCCCCAGTGTCTCAGTGTATCCAGAAGGGACAATCCATGTGGATTACTGTGACCAGTTTTGGAGCCCCCAACACAAGAAAGACATGGAACTGTTTGAGCAAGTCCAGAGGAGGCCACAAAGATGCTCAGAGGGCTGCAGCAGCTCTCTATAAGCACAAGCTATGAGAGTTGGGGCTTTTCAGCCTGGAGAAGAGAAGGCTTCCAGGAGACTTTGAGTAGCCTTCCAGTATCTGAAAGGAACCTTATAGGAGGGCTGGAGAGAGGTAATTTACAAGGTCTTGCAATGACAGGACAAGGAGGAAGGAGCTTAAACCAGCAGAGGGGAGATTGAAACTGGATGTTAGGAAGAAGTTCTTTGCAGTAAGGGTGGTGAGACACTGGAACAGGTTACCCAGGGAGGTTGTGGCTGCTCCCTCTCTGGAGGGGTTCAAGACCAGGTTGGAAGAGGCCTTGAGGGACCTGTTCTAGTGGGAGGTGTCCCTGCCTATGGCAGGGGGTAGGAACTGGCTGAGCTTTGAGGTCCCTTTGAACCTAAACCATTCTATGATTTTATGTGATGCTCAAAACAAATCCACTTCTAAAATGTGATTCTCTTCTGTTGCTGAGTAGCTAGAAAGGTCCTGGATGTGTGGTCCTGAGCACCCACAAATATGTCAGAAGTGAGGTAGCTAAGAGGTTACCCTCTGGTAACTGAGGGGTTTGCACATCTCTTGGGGATGGGACCCCCAGTGCCCTGTGATGCCCTGTGACACTGTTGTTCGAGCTGGTTAAGCAGTTATGGACAGGGACCAACTGTTTATTCCTCTCCAAAACCCAAGGCTGTCCAGTGGCAGCAGCTAGAGAAGACAAGAGCTTTCTCCCTGGCTCTGATTCAGGAAGATATGGTCACACATCTCAACCCCTCCCCAGGCACAGGTCAGTCCACCTTCAAGAAACATGCCCTCCTCTACCTCCTGGGGTTTGCAAAGCTTAAATCAACGTTTTCAAAGCCTTTGCAGCTGCTTGGATGAGAAGTAGGATCACAGTGCAAATATCACCTCATTAACAAAGAGGTTTTGCCACCTCTTCTTATAAGGCAAGGGCTGGGGAGTGTTTAGGGAAACCACATCACTGAAGTTCAAGTTCATTTCACCTGCAAAAGGCAGGAAGAAGAAAATAAAGCTTCTTTGCTGGCTGGCTTTAACTGGGAAAGAAAATTATATCCAAGCCTAATTTCATAGCAACATAGCACTGTTTAAAAATGGGAGTTCAAAGATTTAGTAAAGCTCTTTCTCCCTAGGATTTTGGATTTGAGGCAGCTCCCATGCCTGCCTTTCCACTCAGGGGAAACCCCCTGGCTTGCCCTCAAAGGTGTTGGAGTCACTTCACTATTTCTTTTCCGTAAGGAAAAGGTTGGTCTGCCCACGTGGTGTGCTTCTGTGTGTTGCCATGCACAAAAGAAAGGATAAACTCAAGGTTCAAGGTGAACTTTTCTTCAATTTGCTTTTCTCATGTCAAAGCCACTGTGAAAACCCAGTCAAACACTTCCAGTGTTCTTGGGTTGGGTTTGCAGAACTCCAGGACCCATCTTGGCCAGGCCCAAAATCTCCAGCTGAGAAATAAGTCAAGAAAAGTAAGTTTGCCTGGTGTCCTCCTGAAAAAAATTGCTCTTAAGGAATCAGTGGAGTCCATGGAGCTTCATCTGCATCCTCTGGAGCTTCCCATGTCAATGAAAGCTTGGAAGCTGGATATAGGTTTGAGCCCCTGGGGTATGTGTCCCAGCCCTGCTGGAGAATAGGGATCTCTGCCAGCTCATGGAGGGCTGGCAGAGGCCAGGTGAGCACCATGCACCCTTGCAGTGATGGAAGTTGGAGTTTCATTAGGCTACATCTTCCCAGGTGATGCTTCTCTTAGAGCCCCTGGGATGATATCCCCAGCATGGGCAGAGCACAGCTGTGGACAGGCTCCTCCCATGAGACACACAAACCTGAGACAGCCACTGTGTGAGAGGAAGGGGATGTCAAGAAACACTTTGGCCTGCAAAAGACACATCTCAGAGCAGGGACTGAAACACCACTTCCACCCCAGCTCCATTTTTGCCTTAAGGAGATGGAGAAATGTTCTGCTTAAAGCCTTTAAGCAGACCTTTAAAGTTTTAATCAACTCCCCTCTGCCTGGAGGCTGAGGAACCCTTTTCTGGATAAACAGCACTTCTGTATGGAACAGAAACTCTGAAGCCTGACAATGGTTTTTGTGTTGTAGGAGTGAGGACAACAAAGCAGGAGACTGGTGATCTGGCAGAAAACAGGTGTGTAAAGTGTGAGCTGAGGGGTGACAGAACACTGGAACCAGCTGCCCAGGGAGATTGTGGAGTCTTCCTCTCTGGAGATATTCAAGAACCACCTGGATGTGTTCCTGTGTGATCTGCTCTAGGTGATGCTGCTCTGGCAGGGGGGCTGGACCAGATGAGCTTTTGAGGTCCCTTCCAGCCCCTGACATTTTATTATTCTATAACAGTACCTTTAGAAGGATGCATGAGGAACAAAAGCACCTTCAACATCCTCTGCAGAGTCAGACAGGAAAGGTCCTTCTCCTCCTGCTTTGGTACTGGAGCAGCTGATGACTGGGTTGACAAAACAGAGATACCTCCTGCCAAAGCCTGGGTGATCCTAAAATCCCAACATTATGCACCCAGTGTGGAGGACTCCAAGGCCCTCTTGCTGCTCTCCCAGTTGCTGTGGCATGCAGTGTTTTCATAGAATCATAGAATAGTAGGGTTGGAAGGGACCTCAAGGATCATCTGGTTCCAATCCCTTGCCACAGGCAGGGACACCTCCCACTAGTAACAGGTCACTCAAGGCCTTTTAACACCTACCAATGGCTCTTCTCCCTTTCTAAATGTATCTTCAACAAGGTAATGAGCATAATTTCAAGGAATAAGGCAGAACTTCCTTCTGTGAGCCCAGCTTATCTGGGAGCAAGGGGCAGTGCTGCCTCTCTAACATCTGGCAGATCTTTCCTGACCAAACCACTGCTGAACCTGGGGCAGGCAAACAGCACAAACCAAAGAGAGATTTTAAGGACTCTGGCTCCACTGGTACAGAACATACAGTAACAAAACAACATCTGCTGGGCTTCAGCAATATTTTTCCTGTGGGTTTTTATTGGCATGCCCTGCCTCTTTTTTTTTTTTTTTTCCCCCTTCCCTTCCCCTGCAAAACAGTGATGTATTTTTTCCTGCAAATTTTTAAAATAAAGCCCAAACTAAGTACAAATCTCTGCATTCCTGGGCCTTCAAGATAAACTATCTTTTTTTTTTTTTGGCCTGGTTACATCTTTCCACTTGAAAAGGGAACCTGACTGGAAAGAAACAGAAGCCAAGCAAAGTGTCATGTGGCTTCAGGCTGCAGGAAGTCAACTCCATGCTACAAAACAGCAGTGGTAGAGAGCATTCCCCTCTCTGCCTACCTAGGAAGACCTACATCCATTTGGACCAACTCCAAATTGCCTCTCTGTAGGAGATCACAGAATCACAGAATCTTAGGGGTTGGAAGGGACCTCTGGAGATCATCAAGTCCAACCCCCCTGCCAAGCAGGATCACCCAGGGTAGGCTACACAGGAATGCATCCGGGGCTGGGCAGGGGGGAGGTTTAAAGTCTCCAGAGAAGGAGACTCCACAGCCTCTCTGGGCAGCCTGCTCCAGTGTTTCATCACCCTCACTGTAAAGAAGTTTCTGCTCATGTTGAAGTGAATCATAGAATCATAGAATGGTAAGGTTGGAAGGGACCTCAAGAATCATCCAGTTCCAACCCCCTGCCATAGGCAGGGACACCTCCCACTAGCACNCTTCAGATACTGGAAGGCTACTCAAAGTCTCCTGGAAGCCTTCTCTTCTCCAGGCTGCAGAGGCCCAACGTCTCATAGCCTGTTTGTAGCTGCTGCTCCTTGCAGTGGACCACCAAAACCAGATTGGCCCTATCCACTTGACACCCACACCTCAGATATTTATAGACAATTGATCAGATCTCCTCTCAGACTTCTCTTCTGCAGACTAAACAGTCCCTGGTTTCTCTGCCTCTCTTTGTAGCGAGATGCTCAGGGCCCTCAGTCATCCTTGTGGCTCAAGACCCAGACCTGCACTCGCCTGCTGGAGACCACCACCAACTCCATAAGCTATATAAATGTAAACACCAAGTCCCCAGTGTCCCTGGGCTGCAAAGACAAGGTGCTCCAGATGTTTTTACAGTTGTTGAAGCTTGAGAAAGAGACTCACCACTTCTTTGATTTCAACCTTGGGGCTGGGTTGCGGGGGATGAGGAAGAGGGCTCTCATGGGATGCATGTCACAAAGAGCTGCAATTTGGAAGAAGAGGCATTAAACACAGCACAGCATCTCACAGGCTCCCCAGGTTCCCCAAAGAGAGGCTACACATCCACCCAGAGAGACCTAAGTCTCCTGTGAAGCTGCAAGATGTGCATGGGAAGGATATTTACAGTGATAACCCCCTGCTGACAATCCCTGTCCCAGAGCTCAGGTGACATATATGTCCCCAGTCAAGGAGCAGAAGTGTCCCCACCACCAGCAGGTTCAGGGCTGGGGTTGGCTGGGGAGACCTGTGCTCCTGTGTTGTGTGTCCTCAGCACCCTGCCAGCTGCTGCCAGCAATGGGCCAGGAGCATTGTACAGCTCCACCAGGTGCCAACACACTCTGCTTTATTTGCATTTACCAGCATGCAAGGACAGTCTCAGCCGAGAAACCACAGCAGTATGACCTGTGCAGACACACCTGCTGACCCCAGCATGTCACCACCTATGTCACCATGGAGGCTGCTCCCAGCCCTCATCTCCTTCTTCATCTGTATTTTATTTGGGGAAGCTGAGTCCTAGAGTGCCCAAGTGACATACAGGGGCGTGTGCCCATTCTGCCCCTTGGCCATGCCGCCCTGGCAGCTTTGTCCTCATGGACTCTGCAAGCTCTGCAGCTCTGTCCCCAAGGGCCCTGTGGGCTGCATCTTGGTGAGGCCAGGTTACTGGGGAAAACTTCTGCACGACTTTTCTTGTGGAGAACTGTGCTCAGCAAAGGCCAGCAGGTCACAGCCAGCAGAGCAGAGCAAGGCAGCTACTTACGGGGAGCGCCTTCTGCCATCTCAATGGCTGTTATCCCCAGAGACCACAGATCACTCTGTAAGAAAGCAGAGGGACACACATGAAGAGGAGAGCTTTGTCACAGCAGCAGACACCAGGTGAGATGAGAGGGACATGGACAGGCTGAATCAATGGGACAATGCTGATGGGATGAGTTTCAGCAAGGCCAAACATCAGGTCCTGCACTTGGGTCACAACAACCCCAAGCAACGCTACAGGCTTGGGGCAGTGTGGCTGGGGAGCTGCTGGCAGAAAGGGATCTGGGGGTTGTAATAGACAGGAGCTGAGTATGAACCAGTAGTGTGTCCAGGTGGCCAAGAAGGCCAATGGCATCCTGCCTTGTATTAAAAAAGCTGTGGCCAGCAGGAGCAGGAAGGTGATTGTCCCCTTGGAGTCAGCTTTGGTGAGGCCACAGCTTGAGTATTGTGTTCAGTTTTGGGCACCACAATGCAGGAGAGATGTGGAGGTGCTGGAGCAAGTGCAGAGGAGGGCAACAAAGCTGGGGAAGGGTTTGGAGAACAAACCTTATGAGCGACTGAGGGAGCTGGGAAGGCTGAGGGGAGACCTCATTACTGTCCACAACTACCTGAAGGGACATTGTGGAGAGGCTGCTGCTGGGCTCTTCTCACGGGTAACTGGAGACAGAACAAGGGGGAATGGCCCCAAGCTGAGGCTGGGGAGGTTTAGATTGGACATCAGGAAAAAGTTTTTCAGAGAGAGTGGAATGAGCTGCCCAGGGAGGTGGTGGAGTCACCAACCCTGGATGTGTTTAAGGGTGGTTTGGCTGTGGTACTTAGGAATATGGTTTAAGGTGAATCTTGTAGAGTAGGGTTCTAGGTTGGGCTTGGTGATCCTGAGGGGTTTTGCTAACCTGCATGTTCCTGTGATTCCATGAAGCACAGTTCTCCCCAGTTCAGGGGCTCTGTGTCCTCTGCAAGCCCCTGGACCCATGCCTTGGGAGCTTGTCTTACCCTTCTGTCATGTGTTAGAACTTCCAAAGAGGCCTTCCAACCCCACTGATTGTCCCAAGATTCATTCTGAAACCTTCAAGGTATTTTTCAGTGTGGGACATTGGCCACCTCACTGAGATGCTACTCCCAGGATCCATGGGGAGGACACTACTTGATAGGGGCATCTTAATGAGTCCTGTGCACCAACAAATGAACCCCCAGCTCCTGAATGAGCTGGTGACAAATCACTCTCCAGCTTTAGAGCTGAGGTAAGCAGCAAACCTGGCTGCTGGCTCCCTGCTTAATGCTGGTTGATGCTTGGACTTAATGAAACTCCACAGAAAACAGGTTGCATGGAATAGAGTAAAAGCATGAAGCATGCTGAGATACATCAGGAGGCTCTTATATCATGGATTGCTCACTAAATGGCATCCTGAAAAACAGTTTCTCCAGTGGAAGGGGAGATGGACATCTATTCATTTCATTCCCGAACCCTGCTCATGTGGCTGGCTGAGTCTCCTCAGCCTCCTGAATGATCAGAACATAGAGAATGTATCTGTTTGGAAAGCTTCTGAATTTCATACTGGTATCACTCTTCTTTCCATTTTCTCCCTTGCAAACAGGGACATTTGTATCCCCAGATCCCTGCCAGAGAGCAGTGGTGAGCTCCCCTTCAGTGCCTCCTCCCCAGCCCAGCATCACTCCCAAGCTACAGTTGTACCTCTAGATCTGCTAATGAGCCCCAAAGGACAGCTCAGCTCTCCTGGCAGCAGCCAAGGCAGAGACAGTACGTGCCCAGCCAGAGGCACTGCTGCAACTTGGCTTTCTGGCAGAAGGTGGCTAATTCATTATTCTGGACACCATGTATGGGGCTGCTCATGATCCACGACCCAGCACCCAGTGCACCAGGAACAGGACCCAGAGTAATTTTGGTGCCTACATCTCAAGGGCAGTCTCTGACACATCTCTGAGGGTGTGGAGAGAAATGGGAGGGTGACAACAGCAAGGGCAGAAGCTGCAGGTGCACTAGGGACCAGAAGAAGCACAGTGCAGCTGCAGCTGATGCTTGCTGGAGAGCAGTTAAACTCTGGTTAGCACTTCAAAAGCAGTAAATGCTGCAAACAGGTACATCTCAGGGTGGAAGAGATGGACTCCAGTGAATCCTTCCTCCTGCACCTCCAGCTCTCACATCTTGCTCTGTCTCACCCTGCTCTTTGCCACGTTCCTGCAGTTCCGCTTCAGTTTTCTCCTCTCCATTACAAGAGCTTCCCTTTCCAAACTGCCTGAAACCTCTAAACCTGCAGTTTAGTGAACAAATCCCAGAAAGGTTGTTTTTCCCCTGTACAGAGCCTGAAGAGCTCAGCCAGAGCTAGAGAGAACCTCTAGGGACCACAAGCACCTTTTCATATGCAATCATAGAATCAGTCATGGTTGGAAGGGACCACAAGGATCATCTAGTTCCAATCGCCTGCCATGGGCAGGGTCACCCTACCTTAGATCAGGTTGCCCACAGCCTCATCCAGCCTGGCCTTAAACACCTCCAGGGATGTGGCCTCAACCACCTCCCTGGGCAACCCATGCCAGGCTCTCACCACTCTCATGCTGAAGAACCTCCTCCTCACCTCCAGTCTGAATCTCCCCACCTCCAGCTTTGCTCCATTCCCCCTAGTCCTGTCACTACCTGAAAGCCTAAAAAGTACCTCCCCCAGCTTTTTTGTAGGCCCCCTTCAGATACTGGAAGGCCACAATAAGGTCACCTGGGAGCCTCCTCTTCTCCAGACTGAACAACATCCCAGCAAGATAACTTGGGATTTTCCATCTCAAAGCACTGTTCCTTGTTATTAACTCAAGTTCTCCCCTAACAGATGTCATCCTTGCTACATATCTTTGTACCTGCTTAAAAATTCTCTCTCAAATCTTATTTCCAGTCTTTGCACAGGACAGCCTCATCCCCTCTTTGTTTCTGGTCAGTTGGGATTTCTGCCGCGTACTTAATTATCGCAGTCTTTCCACGTGATTCAGCACACATGACCCCTTCCCTTTGGGTTGCCGTTGAACTCCTTCCAAATTCCTAGCTGTGTCTTTCCCATATTGAGGTGCCCAGTATTATACACGAGATGCCAAATGATCTCCAAGCTGGAGCAATACAGAAAGGGATTATCACCTCCCTAAGTCTCCCAGAGAAAGCAGAAAACTCAGCGGGAAGTGCACGTTTTATAATGACCTGGAATTCAGGCTTGGGTTTTGTGTGTGGGGTTTATATTTCTGAGTCTGAAAAGCTTTTCAGTCCACCCAGCACAAAGACTTTGTGCTAATATATTTCTATTGTCTTGAGTTGGGAAGGGAAGCAAGCTTCCTTCCCTGCCTCGATTCAATTCTAAGCTTATTGACAAGATAGCTCTACAGAAAAAGCGAGAAACAGTTGGGGGAAACCCAATAAATAACCTCACCAAGGTGGGGTTTCTGTTTGTGCTTTTTTGAAGTGGTTTATATTTGTGAGGAGGTATTTATTGCCTCCTTCCATAGATTACACAGGCATCTCTTGCTGGCTAAGAAAACAGTGGGATCAGAGGCTTTTTGTCCAACAGATTAAGCTTGAAAGGATTTCTTTTTTTCACCCTATAAATCTCATCTTCTGTATTCACTATTTTAAGCCGGGCAGCTAAACCTGAGAGCATCTGATTTGCATCCCTTTAAAAACATATAATTGCCATTTACATTCCCCCCTATCCCCTCTCCCAGACTCCAAAGCAAGAGCATCAGGTGCAGGGATGTGAGCTAGGGTATGGACTTCTGTCCAGCGGCTCCCACATCACCACGAGCTCCAAAAACACCCTGCAGTGAGTGTGTCGGCAGCAATCAGCCTTCTGTTTGCTAGGCCCAGCCAAGGCAAAATGCTCAATGCCAACTCCAGAGACGCAAGCGCCCTGCGAGCGTTTGATCCTCGGGGACAATAGAGGCATTCTGGGCAGCACTCAATGGCATATTAAGTGCTCCAGTTATTCTGGAAAGAGGGAAAGTCTCAGGGGTGTTTGAGGGTAGAAAGCTGCCTATGAAGATATCAGACCTCTTTTAATAATAACAATAATAATAATGGGAGGAGAGGGAGGAGAGGGAGGAGAGGGAGGAGAGGGAGGAGAGGGAGGAGAGGGAGGAGAGGGAGGGATCTGTTGGGTGTCAGTGGACAAAGGTTGAAGGCAGTTAGCAGGGCTGCAGGCCTGCCACCTAGCACTGGCATCAGCAAGGCTGAGGAAACACCTGTTGCAACTGGTTAATCAAAGAGTATTAAGTAATTGCAGCTTAAACTATTTCACCATGTTGCTATCGTTAAGGATCTCTGTAACGCAGGCTCTGAACTCAGACTGGGGAGCTGCTGCTGGCAAACCACCAGTTCAAAAGTTGGCTGCTGCACTGAAATAGTTGCAATACCAGAGCAGCCTTTGGTTACTTGAAGGGCCCTCCTCTCTCAACCAGTTTTCTGGGTGATGATAAGTGCAGCCCAAACCATACTGTGCCTGTGGGCTGTTACACTATTGCATTGTAGTGTCCTGTTGTTAGAAAGCTCCACACCAGAGGGTCTCAAAGCCCTTTTCAAACATCACCTTGTGAAGTGACCACTCAGCAAGTGCATGATCAGAGGGGTACACCAAGCTTTACACATATCTGAGCTTTTTCCCCCAAAGCTCACGGGTCAGTGTCTTGTTCCCCTCTCTGGACATGGTGAATGGATCTTAGGGGGTCTGGAGCTAGAAGTTCAAGGTTTGGATGCTTCAAGAAACTAAAGGACATTTCTACTTGCAGTAAGGCAGAAACAGGATAAAACACATTAAGCCCTCCCTGCTTTCAACATCAGACCTCAGTGTAGTTTGAATGGGCAGGTGGGATTCACAACCCCTCTGTAGACCTGCTGCAAGGCACAGGGCTCTGTGCCATGTTAAAACTCAGCAGCAATGTTGTGCTGCCACTGATCCAAAAATAAACTTCAAACAGGCTAAAGAGACATGTGAAAAGTAGGTCAGCCCCCCAAACGTCTGACTGTGTGGCAACCTTCCGATCTCCCTGCGAGTACCAGCCTGCAGGCTGGAAGATGTGATTTTTGCCCTTTCTAAACCTGACCTGACTTCTCTCCAGAGTCAATAGAGCAAATACAGCAGGTTTAACTGCAATATTTAAACTTGCAGCACTGAAAAGCAGGCCAGCAGGTAGGAAGCCTCAGTGTGACACCTTTCTCAAGCAGGGGGAAAGACTTCTGCACAGTAAATTTGGCTAAGTGAGCCGCACAACACAGATTCACATTGGACCTGAACTGGCATCTGAAAACCCAACAGGCAGAGAGCAGGAGCAGACTATGCTGCTTGTCAATGCATGTTTCAAAGCAGCGAGTGTACACTGAACTCCTGAGTGCTCAAGTTGATGGTACTGAGGCATTAACACCTGAGATTGCACCAAGCACCTTCTTCAGATGTTTATGATCACAGCTCTCACTGCAAGCACCAGTAAGTGCTGCTTTAATTTCTTCTCTGCCTCACTGATAAATGTGCTAACTTTGCAAACTTAATCTGTAATGACATAGAGGAGAGGAGGAAGATGCTCCTTTGGGTACCTTGAAGTCGTAAGTGGCATCAGGATTTTCATCGCAGGCAATGACCTCGGGGGCCATCCAGTAAGGCGTTCCAATGAAGGTGTTTCTCCTGCCCACCGTTCTGTCCAGCTGAGCACTGACACCAAAATCCACTGTGGATCAGAGAGACAAGAGGGCATGGTAAGGTCAGAGATAAACCTGAGCAACATTCTGCTGCTGAATGGAAAACACTGAGTTTATTCCACCCGAATCCTCTGCAGGGTCAGGAAAGAAAGATGTGCCCAGAGATATTCCTGTTTGATCTCTGCTGGGATCAACAGAGGTCAGTCAAGGACAAACCTGATCATCTGATGTGCAGGTTTTGTATGAAACCCTGTGCCTCTTCCTCCTTGCCAGGAGGCAACAAAAAGAAATCACAGCTCCTCATACTAATGAGAAACAGGGTTAGCAACATGAATAAGGAACAGCCTTTGTTCTTTGCATTCTCATTTGAATTAAAGCCTGCCAAATATTGGTAGAAGCCTCATTTTTCTACCTAAATTCTTGCTGGAAATGGCAGAAATGCAAAAGACTTTAAGAAACCAAGGGCCAAGGACACAGGCCCACAGAGAAATGTCAAGCAAAGAGCTGCAAAATGAAGCAAAAACTGATGAAATCAAATCAGTGATAGAATACTCTATGGTCCACTAAGTTCACTTTGCACAGCACAATGGTTGGAGATTCGCCCTGGAGAATTTCCCCTTAGAGGAGAATCTTCACCAGCATAAACCCAAACGAGCTGGTGGTGCCATCTGTTAAGCTGGGGTTTCATTCTGCTAGGAAGAGAGAGGGGAGACATGGGAAAACAAGACTCACACCTCTCTTTCCCAGTGTAAGGGATCTTCCAACACTAGCATAAATCAAAAACATGCAAAGACAGCCTTAATGACACTGGTGCTGGACAAGTGAGGATTATCAGCACGTCTGTGCTCATCTGCTGTCTTCCATATCATCTTCACATGACTGCCTGGTCTTCTGAGTGACAAACACCACGTAAGAAATTCTGAGTAGTTCTTGCAAATTAAGTTCTCTCCAGCAAGCTAACTTGGAAAACAAGTTTGGATAATGCCATGCACAACTGTATGGATTATGATCCTATAGGACACTGCAATGGAGCTGGGAGGGAACAGCCTTCAGTGATGTCTGGTGATGCACATAGGGCAATTTTCAGTTTGGGGCACAAAGAAATAGTCTTCATTGCGTAACCTGTACCTGATGGCAGAGGTGCCCAGCTGTTCTGTCTGAATAGAGACACCATTGGAGGTGCATCTTTGCATGCAGGAACTGGCCACCAATCACTGACAGTTGGTTGTGCAGTGCTCAGTCAACATCCAAGGCCACATTACTGAGGCCAGCAGGAGAAAAAACAGAGCAGCTCTTAGCATCCATCCTCTTTTTCCAAGTCATGTACAAGTCAGTTTTGCCCCTTCACTCCAGCCAGCCCATAGGCACTTTCCAAGGGCTCTGCCCTTTATCTTACCTAGTTTCACCTCTGCATTTTCTGTCAGCAATACATTCTGTCCCTTGATGTCTCGATGAATTACTTTGTGCTGGTGTAGATGACTCAAACCCTAGAGAATTCAGAGAAAGGTTAGTGGAGTCCAAGTTCAAAGCATGTTATTTTCTGACATCCCTCCTCATCCAATTAGGCTCCAGAAATTAAAAGATTCTCAGCTGGAGTCGAGCACTGGAGAATGCTTTTATTTGTCACCATGTGTTCCAAACACTGTCCTGTGTCACATGCTGGGAGGACAAGCCTGGCAAGCAAGACGCCCACTGATGGGCTATACGTGCCGCAGTGGGTGCCCTCCACTGCAGAACCAGCAGTTCCACAGGGATTAAACCCAACCTTTCTGCTCCTGCAGGAATCCATACTAACCCAAATTCCTCTGTAGCTCTAGACACATTTTCCCTCATGCTCTCCCTTCCCCTTAAGGAGTCATTTCTGTGGCAGAATTAATAGAATGGTTTTGTCTCTTTCCTCTACTTCCATCATCCTGAAACTGAAGGAAACAATTCTCTTGTTCTGTCAGTCCAATAATCTGGACTGGAATCCACTGAGTAGTTTGTATTGAAAAAGTTACCATGCAAACACAAATGTCATCACTTGCACATACCCTTACCCTTAAGGGAGCTACCATGCAAACACAAATGTCATCACTTGCACATACCCTTAATAGAGCTATAGCTCAAATTAAAAAGCCTGTCTCACAGGCTAAAGGTAAACTGGTTCTTCTGTTGTGCCTTTTTTTTTTTTAATCAGCTCATTAATTTTTAAATTTTTTTTTGCCACCTACATTTTTATTTCATCCATTTATTACTCCAGTTTCAAAGTAACATCCACCTGTACTGCCAGCCTAGGAAAAATATGGAGCGCTTCAAAACCTGATTTTCCATTAGGTTTACATTTCACATTAAACATTCATATTTGAGGAAGGAAATAATTTCTGCTGTCACTGCTGGTAGTTATTAGTCATTTTATGTTTGCTACCTGGGGACACCACCATGGAATAGATCTATCTGAAAGGGGGCCCACAGGAAGGCTGGGGAGAGACTATTTATAAGGTCTTGCAATGACAGGACAAGGGGCAATGGGTTTGAATTGGTAGAGGGGAGATTTAGACTGGATGTTAGGAGGAAGTTGTTTGCAGTGAGGGTGGT
>VWZE01005342.1:178350-196217 GCA_013396675.1 Eubucco bourcierii
TAAAACTTTTTTTTTTTTTTTCCCTGTGGTTGTGACAGAGCCCTGGAACAGGCTGCCTAGAGGGGTTGTGGAGTCTCCCTCTCTGGAGAGATTCAAAACCTGCCTGGATGCATTCCTGTGTGATCTGGTTTAGGTGATGCTGCTCTGACAGGGGGTTTGGACTGGATGAGCTTTGGAGGTCCCTTCCAGCTCCTGACATTCTGTGATTCCATGAAATAGCAGGAAAACTGAGCTGCTGAAGCACTTCTCCCCCTCTCCAGATTTGCTGTCAAGGTTCACTTGGGTATAAACCCCCATTTCAGTCTCAAGATCCTTCAAGCGTGAACTTCAAAGCTGCCACCGTTTTTAATTAAACATCCATCTGAGCATAAATTCATGCTCCTAATTACTCTCAAAATGTTATATCAACTATCACTAACTTGCTAATGCCAAGTATTAAGACTAATTTCTGCAAATGAAGCAGGCACCAGAAGTTGTGGGGTGGTTTGTTTTTTTTTTTTTCTTCAAAGGTTGTGGTCCTCACACTCCATGAAGCGTAATGGACTGGCAGACGATGGGAACATCGGTGAACACTTTCAAACATCAATGGATGCATTCAGGCATTATATTTACTAAATAAACAAACCTCAGTATCAGCCTTGGTACACAAAAACTCCATATCTCAGCCCCAATTTCCAGTCCACATTTTGAGGACAGAAAGAAGATGACTGATTGTTGCTTTTTTAAATTGTGCTTGCACAAGCACAGATTCCACCTTCGAGCCGGAGCTGCAATCTCTGTCCCCAGAAATGTATCCCACCCTATTTATTTAACTTCTGCTGTCTGCTCCTATTCATCCAACAAAATACATGACCCAGCACCTGCTGCAACCAGAGGGACACGACCAGAATTGTCAATCTCTTGAGAAAGGCAGAGCTCCTGTTTCCTTCAGCCAGGCAGAGCATCATCTCTTAAACCTCCCAACTCCAACACTGCCTTGGGTAGGTACTTCATGGGGTAACCCTGTCACATGTGTGATATTTTAAGGCAACACACTTGGGATCCAGCCACTCTGCAACACCCTTAGTCATTGCAGTGTGCACATGCAGCCCAGACAGCCAACCGAGTCCTAGGCTGCATCAAGAGCAGCGTAGCCAGCAGGGCAAGGGAGGGGATTCTGCCACTGTACTGTGTTCAGTTCCGGGCCCCCAACTACAAAAAGGACACTGAGAGGCTGGAGGGTGTCCAGAGAAGGGCAATGAGGCTGGAGAAGGGCCTGGAGCTCCTGGGCTATGAGGAGTGGCTGAGGGAGCTGGGGGTATTCAGCCTGGAGAAGAAGAGGCTGTGGGGAGATCTCATCACTCTACAACAACTTGAAGGGAGGTTGGAGCAAGGAGGCGGCAGCCTCTGCTGCTTGGTGGTAAGGGACAGGACTAAAGGAAATGGTTTCAGGCTGTGCCAGGGGAGGTTCAGGCTGGGTGTTAGGAGTATCTCTTCACAAAGAGGGTTATCAAGCATTGGAATGGTCTGCCCAGGGCAGTCACCATCCCTGAAGGTATTTAAGCAGTTGGAAGGTATTTAAGCTGTGGACCTGGTGCTCAGGGACATGGTTTAGTGCTGACTCTTTGGTGCTGGGCCAAAGGTTGGACTGGATGATCTTTGAGGTCTCCTCCAACTGGATGTTGTCTGTGATTGTGACAGGTGAGAAATCATGAATTCACTTACTTACATTAACAAACCATTTCTGACATCTGCTATGTCTGACAAACTCTCTCAAGCCCTGCATCTGCAGACAGACCATCAAGCTGCTCACCAGCAGGCCTCACCTCCTCACAACTCCATTTCTCCATCCCAGACCTTCTACTGCGGAGTGCTCCTGGGATGGGCCAGAGCTTTGTGCAGGTCCCTGATCCCAGCCCTGTCAGTTCCTTCTTTGTCTGTAGTTCAAGGCAATTCAGAGACTAGGTCCAAGATTTTCAGCACGAAGGCACTTTAGCACTAACACACTGAAAATTGCATCAAATTTTTCCTGGGAGAAGGAATTTTCCCTTCCAGCGGGAGCTGTGCATCTGAACCGACCTGCTGCAGTAAATTAGACCATTTTATAGCACCTGGTGTGCTCTGTTCTCAGCTTTTACAGACTGTAGGCATGTTTATGCACTGCATTGCCCATGGAAAACTATCTTGAGGGAGGCACTCCCCCTCCCCAACTCATTTAAGAGGCTAAAAACTACTTCTTGATGGAAAACCAGGCTTGTCCTAGTGTGAAAATTCAGCAATCTCCAAAAGAAGCTGTTGCATAAATTCTGGTTCTCTGGCTTTGTACTTGGTTTATACATCTCTTTAAAAGGTATCTGGAAAAAATCTGTGTCCCTGAGAAGGTAATTAAACCATCAGATACTCTAAATATCAGGTCAGTGTAAGAAAAAATGAGTCATAGAACAGGATGGGAAAAATGTTTATCTTAACAAAGAGTAAAATATCTGTTTGATTAAAACATAGCCATCATGGGCCAAACTTTATTGTTCTAGCCTGCACTTAACCCCTGCTACTAGCAGGGGGATTTCAAGCCAGTGGGGACTCAGGACAACCACTGGGAACCAGGTCCTCACTCCAGCCAGAGACTCAGCCTCACCTTGCTGCCAAACACTGCAGCAAAACCTCTGCCCTTCGCAGATGGAGGTTGTGCAGCCCTTTGAGAACAACAGCAGTGCAAGTCCCTCCAATACACACATTTCCACCTCTCCATCACTTCTTGGGTTCACAAACAGCTTGGGGAGAGCTTTGGAGCAACCCCACTGCCTCAAGACACTAAAGCCCCAAGACACTGACTTGATGTGGTTTCTTTCCACCTAGGGCAGACTCCACTTACTTAAGGAGTTACCTAAAACATCCTCTGTTCCTCTCAGGCTTCAACACACTGTAAATCATAGAATGGTAAGGTTGGAAGTGACCTCAAGGAGCATCTAGTTCCAAACCCCTGCCATAGGCAGGGACACCTCCCACTAGTACAGCTCACTCAAGGCCTCCTCCAACCTGGCCTTGAACATCTCCAAGGAGGAAGCAGCCACAACCTCCCTGGGCAACTTGTGCCAGTGTCTCACCACCCTCACTGCAAACAACTTCCTCCTAACATCCAGTCTAAATCTCCCCTCTGACAGTTCAAACCCATTGCCCCTTGTCCTGGCATTGCAAGACCTTGTCAGTAGTCCCTCCCCAGCCTTCCTGTAGCCCCCTTCAGATACTGGAAGGCTACTCTAAGGTCTCCTGGAAGCCTTCTCTTCTCCAGGCTGCAGAGCTCCAACTCTCTCAGCCTGTCCTCATAGCAGAGCTGCTCCAGCCCTCTGAGCATCTTGGTGGTCTCCTCTGGACCTGCTCCAACAGTTCAATGTCCTTCCTGTGCTGAGGGCTCCAGAACTGCACACAGGACTCCAGGTGGGGTCTGATGAGAGCAGAGTAGAGGGGCAGAATCCCCTCCCTTGCCCTGCTGCCCACACTGCTCTTGCTGCAGCCCAGCACACAGTTGCTGTCTGGGCTGCACTCACGCTGCAGCCTCATATTGACTGTCCCCCAGGTCCTGTTCCTCAGGGTTGCTCTCAGCCATTCCCCACCCAGCCTGAAGTTGTGCTTGGGATTGTGCCTACCCAGCTGCAGGACCTTACACTTGGCCTTGTTGAATTTCATGAGGTTGGCCTGGGCACACCTCTGTAGCCTGTCCAGGTCCCTCTGGATGGATCCTTGCCCTCTAGCAAGCTGACCGTGCCACACAGCTTGGTGTCTACTGGCATCCCCCTGTGCAGACAGCATCCCTGGAACCCCAGCACTTGGGCACCACAAATGGGAAATCTATAGAAAAGATACAATGGTCTATCCAAAGCTCAACAGCTCACTTGCTAGCCACAGGATGTTTCCAGAGTGGCTCCTCTGTCCTCCTGAGCTCTCCTGCAGAAAGTTGGGTGCCCACTTCAGCTCACTCTTTAGTTCTGACCAGTCTACAGCTGCCACTTAGAAGAGCAGAAGTCCTTCACTGGCAGAACAAGCAGAAATTTCACTCATAGTCAATCCTCCCTTACATCTGTCATCTTTTCCAACATTTAAGAAGAGTAAACCCCCGGAAAACATATTAAAAAATTAACAAAGACAAATAAATAAAGTGGATTTTTTTTTTTCTTCTCTTCTCTTCTCAGCTGGGCATTTTCCTTTATACTTCAGTTTAGATTGAAGAGCCAGAGCTTCCCCTTGGAAAGGCAGAAATCCTCTGCCAGCACAGACCTCTCTAATTGCACAGGGCCAAGCTACTGCTCAGTGCCGACCGAACAAAGCCGACCTCTGGTCTGAAATGTTTCTAACGCTCAATATCAATCCAAGCTCTGACCGGGGCCATGCAGCTGGCAGAGCTGCAATTCCATTACTGCAGCCTCACAACAGGGCTGACATTAAGTACAGAAGGCAGGATTATTAGATTAACAGGCTAAATTGTTAAATTAGCATATTATTCATCCCCAGAAATAACACTCACTGAAGCACCTAGGTGAGCAACGCTTATATTCCCTTACAGAAATGGGAGACTCATCCCTCACACCAGTGCTTGCACTTCTCCCATCTCTCCTGTGCAAAGAAGCCTGGAGACACCAGCCCTCCTCCAGCTCGGGAAGAACCGAGAGGCTTCCCTCTCCCATGTAAAGACCACCTGTGTAAGAGGTCCTAGATCAGTATCTGAAAGATCCTACATCCTTCCAGAAGTTTCTGTAGACAGTTCTAAGATGTGGCTTCCATGGCCCCCTAATTCCCACCAAGGATGAACAACTTAAAGCAAACTCACAGTGAGGGGTTGGGTATCTGCCTCGGGCTCACACAAAGGACTGGGCACAGATTTTGTCCACCAGTGTTTGAAGCTGTAGGTTTTGAAAAGCTGCACTTCATTGTCATAGATGACCTTGAGACAGATAAGATTTCAAGATGTCTCTGCATCTGGCAGGGCTTTCCCAGGATACAGAAAGCAACATTGGTCTCCTAAAGGGAGGTCAAAGCCTTGACAAGCACAGGACTGGGCTTGAAGATGAGTGGACCAAGCACAACAGCATGGAGCAGACAGAGGTAGCCAATACACCTAAAGCGGCTTTATGGAGTTCCCTACAGAAACCTGAGGCACCAAAGGACTAAGGAGAGATGTCCCTGACATCTCTCTCAGCACAAGCTGGGGGTGATGTGCTTGAGAGCAGCCTTGTGGAGAAGGACTTGAGGGTACTGATGGATGAAAAGCTGGACATGAGCTGATAACATGAGCTTGCAGTCCAGAAAGCCAAGCATATCCTGAGCTTCATCAAAAGCAGGGTGGGCAGCAGGTCAAGGAAGGGGATTCTGCCCCTCTACAGAGCTCTGGTAAGACCCCTTTTGCAGTGCTGGGTCCAGTTCTAGAGTCCTCAGCACAGGAGAGACATTGACCTGTTGGAGCAGGGCCAGAGGAAGCCACACAACGACCAGGGGGATGGAATCCCTCTGTAGTGAGGACAGACTAAGAGAGTTGGGGCTGTTCAGTCTGGACAGGAGAAGACTGTGTGGAGACCTTATGTGGTCTTTAGTACTCAAAGGGGTCCTTTGAAAAAGACGAGGACAATGTTTTTAGCAAGACCTCTTGGAACAGGAAAAGGAGTGATGGTTTTAAACTAAAAGAGGAAGATTTAGACTAGATACAAGGAAGAAATTTTCTACTTTGCAAGTGATGGAACACTGGCACCGATTGCCCAGAGACATGGTAGATGCCCCAACCCTGGAAACACTCAGGTCGGGTTGTCTGAGGCTCTGAGCAACCTGATCTAGTCAAAGATGCCCCTGCTCACTACAGAAGGCTTGGATTAGATGACCTTCAGAGGTCCCTCCCAACCCAAAGCATTCTATGATTCTAAGAGCAATGTCAAGAAAAAAAAAGACTAACAGTGCCTTAGGAAAACATTCCCAGAGCTGGTCCCGCACGGAAGGCAGCAGGAATAAAAGGAGCACCAGCAGGACAGAGGAGGGAAGGGATGTGTTGTACTGCTGGACCCCTTGCAGCTTTCCCAGGCCCTCCATGAGCTTTGATCTTTGCTCCAGGACCCCAGCACACACAGGTCTGACCCAGCAGCTCACAGTGTAGGGACAATCCCCACGGTGGAAAGCAGCTCCCCCCAGCAAGCAGGACAGTGGCCAGTCCCTGGGGATGTTCCTTCCCCCCAGCACAGCTCATCCTCCCTTTGCCCCCAGCTCCCCTGCTCCTCTGCAAGTGCATGTTTTTGCAGCAGAAAGAAGGCAGCACAGCCTGTTCCCAGTAACAGGAGTTCATGACAGCCATGTTATTACCATCCTTTAACACCCCCACTGTGCTTCTGTTTCACATCACTGCCTATTCAACACTGCAGCATTCATAACTGAAATTACACCTCCCTTTAGGAGGCCCACAAGGAACCCTTTCACACCGACCACCTCCCTGACAGCAGCACCAGGTTGCTCCTTCCAGCAGGAAGCACTGATCCACGGAGGGAACGGTGCTGCCTGCGTGTGCCAGGACCACCCAGTGCTCTGAAGGGAGATGCTTGGCTCTTAAGGGCTGCCCAAGAGAGACACAACCTCTTCTGATGGGCCAGGGTATCCCAGTAGCCCACACCTTCCTCCAGACTCTTGCTGCTTGACACAGAATCATTTCACTTGGGTTGAAAAAGACCCTTAAGATCATGGAGTCCAACTGCTGAGCTAGCACTGCCAGTTCCACCACTAAACCCTGTTCCTCAGCCAGCCTCCACCACGCTTTGGCAGGGCTGCTGCTGTTTCTCCTCTATTTGTAGAAAAACCATTCCCTTCAAAGCAGATTGCTCCTAACCTGCTCCCTGCTGCAGGGCAGGCAGGGCTCAACACCTGCAAATCAATGCTGCTGCCTCCCTTGGCAATTCACCCCAGAACACTGGGCAAATGTAGGCAGCCCTCAGTCTCAGCATGCTGTTGGTACCCTATTTACCTGTGCCAGACACCAAACAGCTACGTTTCAACACGTGAAGCTTCACTGCTCTTTAAGCCATGTCCCACATCAGTAACTGTCTTGCAAACTGCAACTGAGTCCAAAAAATTGCCCTTGCAGAGACAACACTCCACATGCTGATGGAAACGTGTTTTCTTGAAATACCTCTCCAGTGCCATCTGCTTGAGTTCAACTCTAGTTTCATAGTAGCAAGATCCAATTTTGGAGGTGGCATGCAAAGCACAAGGTGGTTGCTCAACCAACAAACAGCAAGGAGAACCACCTCCTGTGAACCTGAGTGTTCAGCATCCTCTCATGGGCAGGAGGCAGCCACAGGAGCCAGGTAACATGGTAGTGTCCATTATGTAAAGTTGACTGAGATATAGATAGATAGATATAGATCTATAACTTTTGGTCCCTATAAAAGGAAATCTGAGCATTGAATGAAAGCCCAAATCTATTCTCAGTCATTTCCCAATCACTTAATCCAGGAAATTTAACTCATGGCATGGTTTTCCATGAAGGGCTTCCACTGTTTTTTACTGAACTGCCAGTGGCATAAAAACACATGTCCATGTGAATTATCCAAGCTGACTGAGCAGCCCAGCCTGCTTTCCCAGCCCAAGTTTTTCCCATTCTCTTTGTTTCTCCATACAACTGCAGGGCAGTATTTCTTCTGTCTCAGATCACAGCATGGTCTAGCTGCATATGCTGCCCCCATCCCTGCATGGTCTGTGTTTCTCTGCAGACATGACGACCCAGGATGAGCTCCTAGGATCTCACCTTGGATCTCTCCAGATTTCACATCCAGGCACTTCAGCAGTGGTTACCGAAGCAGTTAAATGGAGCTCTTGTCTCTCTCACCCCACATCTCTCATCTTGCAGAAAGGAGCAGGAACACAAGCCCACCAGGTTCTTCTGTGCACCAATCCTATTGCCCCCAAACCAGAAGTATTGGCTGAACTTTTGATGTTCAGTTCTATTGCTGCCAACACCTGGCCCTGCAGAGCAGACACCAGGATAATTATCCAGTACCTTGACCCAATTTCTAAGCCACCCTTACAGCCCTTCCACTGCCTTGCTCCTTGAGTCTCTGCAGTCCTGCTAACACTTGGATCAGTCCAGGTCTAACCACCTTGATTCCTGACCAGGTGGCAAAGTTGACTGGTATCTAAGTCAGCTTGTCCCTTCAGGTTCCACACATTCACCACTCACAAGCAGGACACCAAGTCCCTGTCTCAGAGCAGCAAGCAAGCTGATAAAGGTACTTATGTTTTCATGGAGCTTAAGACACAGTGCCACAGCTGCCAGAAGGTTTCATGTACATCTCTTGGGGGTCTTAGCATTAGGAAAATAAAACTTAAAATGCCAAAAGTAACCCCACACCTATTGCTACAGAGGACTGAGGTGTTTCCCTAAGCCCAGACACTTTAGCTCAAGATACTGCAGACCCTACAAATCACAGAATCACAGAAACATCCAGGTTGGAAAAGCCCCTCAGGATCATCAACACCAACCTGTAGCCCTACTCTACAAGATTCACCTTAAACCATATCCTTAAGCACCACAGCCAAACCACCCTTAAACACACCCCAAGTTGGTGACTCCACCACCTCCCTGGGCAGCTCATTCCAGTCCCTGATCTCTCTCTCTCTCTCCATGAAAAACTTCTTCCTAATGTCCAATGTAAACCTCCCCAGCCTCAGCTTCAGGCCATTGCCCCTTTTTCTGTCTCCAATTACCTGTGAGAAAAGACCAGCAGCAGCCTCTCCACAATGTCCCTTCAGGTAGCTGTAGACAGCAATGAGATCTGCCCTCAGCCTCCTCAAACTAACCATCCCCAGCTCCCTCCATCGCTCCTTCCAAGATTTATTCTCTAGGCCCTTCCCCAGCTTCCTTGCCCTCCTCTGGACATTGCACATCTCTCTCTCTGTCAGCTCAATTTGAGGCCTCACATACTAGAGGGCAGATGGGTATCACACTCTCTTTTATCCAGAGTTGCCTGCAGGGTTTCTGTCTGCCCTGAGCAGCCTTGACAACTTACTGTCCACCCTATCTTACTGGAAGTCCCTTACTGTCAGCAGTCAATAAACATTCTGCACTGCCTGTGTTCTACTGGTTTAGAAGACTCAGCCATGCCTACAGCAACCTGATGTGCCATACATACTAAATCAGCTGCACAGGGCTACACCAAGACTTCCATCTCGTTCCCTGCTTTAACTAAGTCAGCTGCTGGGTAGCAAAATTTTAGTAAAATTTATTGGAAAAGGGAGCCCAAGAAGTGCCATGCAGAGCCTTTATCATGGCATTTGCTTTATGTACATCATTATGGGTTTAAACTGGCAGAGGGGAGATTTAGACTGGATGTTAGGAGGAAGTTGTTTACAGTGAGGGTGGTGAGACACTGGAACAGGTTGCCCAGGGAGGTTGTGGTTGCTCCCTCCCTGGAGGGATTGGATGAGGCCTTGAGTGAGCTGTACTAGTGTGAGGTGTCCCTGCCTATGGCAGGGGGTTGGAACTACATGATCCTTGAGGTCCCTTCCAACCTTACCATTCTATGATTCTATCACATGCACTCGCTGCTTGGCCTGGGATAAAAGTGGGATTTCTGCCTCTGCTACCAAACAGCCTCACTGAGGCTCACCTTCTAAAGCCAGCCTTACGGGTTAAGATCAACCCAGTTGGTCAGCAGATTAAATTATGTTGCTTTTATAGTCTCTCAATTTCCCAGCCTCTCCCCATCTCAAGCAGGAGTTTACCCTTGCACTGTCTGGACAAAGTTTTTCCATTAACAAATAAGGCAGCTAGATCAATCCCTGCTTCTCCCTGCGCTCCCCAACAGACCTGCAGCATGGACACCACCATGCTGCCCTTGCCTGGCAGAGGACCCTCCTCCCAGAACACCCAGTGCTCAGGAGCCCTCACTGATCTGCAAACTAGAGAAACTGGGGTGTGAGGGCTCATAGAGAATCATAGAGTATCAGTCACGGTTGGAAAGGACCTGGAGAAGAGAAGGTTTCCATGAGACCTTAGAGTAGCCTTCCAGGATCTGAAGGGGGCTACAGGAAGGCTGGGGAGGGACTATTGACAAGGGCTTGTAATGACAGGACAAGGGGCAATGGGTTTGAACTGGCAGAGGGGAGATTTAGACTGGATGTTAGGAGGAAGTTCTTTACAGTAAGGGTGGTGAGACACTGGCACAGGTTGCCCAGGGAGGTTGTGGCTGCTCCCTCCCTGGAGGTGTTCAAGGCCAGGTTGGATGAGGTCTTGAGTGACCTGTGCTAGTGGGAGGTGTCCCTGCCTATGGTAGGGGTTTGGAACTAGATCATCCTTGAGGTCCCTTCCAACCTTACCATTCTATGATTCTACGATCATATACTTCCAACCTCTCTGCCATGGGCAGGGACACCTCACACTAGATCAGGCTGGCCAGAGCCTCATCCAGCCTGGCCTTAAGCACACCCAGGGATGAGGCTTCCACCACCTCCCTGAGCAACCCCTTCCAGGCTCTCACCACCCTCCTGCTGAAGAGCTTCTTCCGAACAGCCAGGCTGAATCGACCCATTTCTAGCTTTGCTCCATTCCCCCCAGTCCTACCACTACCTGACATCCTAAGAAGTCCCTCCCCAACTTTTTGGTAGCCCACTTAAAATACTCTTTACGAAAGAGGAGAACCCTGAAAAGCACCCCCAAAGCAAAAGAGGACACCCCCAAAGACCCACACACAATCCCCATAGCACAGGCAAAGCAGGGGGTTTCAGCCACAGAGCTTTTAAGCAGGGAGGAAGAGGACTTGGGATTAGCAGAGGAAGGTTAAACCAGTACCAGGGTTTGCATGGAAACACCACAGCCCAGGAATGAGTGGGAGTAGGCCAGATGGGACCAAGTGTTCCTGCTACCTTAGCACTCAAGGACACAAGGGACCAACCCAGCACATCGCTGCTTGGTAATTAAGGGACTCCAGCCACTGCCTGACGCGGTTAGGGAGGCAGGAGGCCTCTCTGGCCATTAAGGGTCCTATTGACAGAGAAATAACTCTTACAGACACAAATCGATGCCGTACAGTTTCAAAGTGAAATCTGAAGGCTGTGGATTTTGCTGGCTGTTATTTGCAAAGTGAAACAAAAGCAGACAAAAAAGCTCTCAGAGCAGCCCAAAAAGCTGCCCGCGGGCAGGGCGCCTGCCGGAACGTGGGCAGCTCAGAGGCTGCCTGCAGCTTTGCAAGGAGAACACATATGGGCAGGAGGTGATGGCCTTTTATTCCACTGGATAAAGATCTTAGTGGAAAGCTGAAAGGCTCGGTGTGAAACCTCATCCACAGTTAATCCACACGGACTATGGCAGGCTGCAGGCACGTCAGGAAGGAGCCAAGGCCAGGCGCTGCGGTGAATCACACCACGAGCCTGCAATATCAGCTGTACTAAGAACATGATAAGATATTGCTTCATAAGCATCCCTCCTCTCCAGATGCTTCCTGCTCCTACCTAAAGGCACCTCAGGCCACCCATTCCAGTGCACTGGATGGAGCCAGACTTTGCAGGGTGATGCCTGATGACAGGACAAGGGGCAATGGGTGGAAGCTAAGGCACAGGAAGTTTCATTTAAATATGAGGAGGATTTTTTTCCCCTGTGAGGGTGACAGAGCACTGGAACAGGCTGCCCGGGGCGGGGGTATGGAGTTTCCCTCACTGAAGAGATTCAAATGTCCACCTGGACACATTCCTGTGTGATCTGGTCTAGGTGATGCAGCTCTGGCAGGGGGGGTTGGACTGGATGAGCTTTTGAGGTCCCTTCCAGCCCCTGACATTCTGTGGTTCACCCCATCCCATACAGCCAGGACAGCAGCCACCTCCCTGGGACCACAGCAGGCTTTTAACCGTTTCCCTGTAGGACCAACGCTGGCTAAAACACTAGAAGTTCCCATCATGTTTGAGGCAAATTCATATTAAAATTCAAGATCTTTCCCAACAGAGAGACCTGGCTGCAGGACAAAACCAGTTTAGTCCTGTTGCTTGGTATTTAGGGTCTGAGCAGCTGGAATGGAGCTGGCAAAGGCAACATGTGAGACTCCACCAGTGCATAGGAGCAGGGAATACCTCCCCAACGTTTTTCCTGGGGGGGAAAAAAAATAAATTTAAAAAGTCACCCTATCAATTTGCCTGCTCCTCTGAACCTCCAACAGCTGGAGGCAGGTTTGGCTATATTCACCAGGATGTAAAAACTCCCTTTATATTAGACCCTTCATTAAATGAATGTTGATTTTTAGGCACATCACCAATCCCAAAACTTGAAGGAATGAGACAAATGGCAGCCAGTGACGTGCAGCATATGGGCCAACTTCCTGGGAAGTGAGGCCAAGGCCAAGCCAACCAGCTGGGTGCTACTCCTGGATCCTCACCAACTGCACTTGACTTCAGGTGAGACACCAGGCTCTTTGCCACTCAACTTTGTCCCCCAATAAAAGGGGTAAAATAACACTGTCACTATCCCATAAAGATGATGCAATGTTTGACGCTCCATTGCAGAAAGCCTCCAAAGCCTTGCTTAGATATAGAATCATTCTTGAGAGGAAAAACTGTTCCTCAGGCAGCCATACTTGGCATTAGGGCCTTGATTTGTACCTTCAAACAATACTGCTCTATAAATTCTTAAACTATTCTCTCTGGGTTGTTGCTGTTTTGGTTTTTTTTTTTTCCCTGTAGCAGAAGGCTTTCGTTTTCCCAGCAGCCTTACCAAAAAATAATGAAAAATGAGCATAATTTCTTCACATTTGTAATTCAAATGCTCCTACACAGCATTTCCACAAGACTGCTTAAAAAGTGCCCTGGAAATTGTAATAAAAAAGCTGATGATTTTTACGAGATGACTCAGGCTTCAGCCCTAGCCTCAGAGAGCTCTGCCAGCAGAGAGTTGTTTCATAGAACTGAATCACAGAATTGTTTCAGTTCAAAGAGACCTCCAAGATCAGCAAGCCAAATTGTTCACCCAGCATTACCAAGTCACCATTCAAACCATATTCCTCAGCACCACATCTGCATGGTTTTTTAAATCCCTCCAGGAATGGTGACTTCACAGCTTCCCCAAGCAGCCTCTTTCAGGGCTTGACAACCCTTTGGGGAAAGAAGTTTTTCCTCATGTCCAATCTAAACCTCCTCAGGTACAATTTAGTGCTGTTTCTTCTTGTCCTGTTGCTTTTTACTTGGTAGAAGAGATCAACCNAATAGCTCCTCACAAGTCTTGTTCTCTAGACCCTTCACAAGCTTCCTTGCTCTTTTCTGAGCATGTTCCAGTACCTTAATGTCCTTCTTGTAGAGAGGGGTCCAAAACTGATGCTGGTATTCAAGGAGTGGCCTCATCAGTGGTGAGGGCAGCATCACTGCCCTCATCCTGCTGGTCACACTACTGCTGATGCAAGTCAGGGTGGTTATTCCCTAACAGCACAGCATGAGCTGCCAACGTTTACTGAAGATCAGGAAAAGGTTTGCTTAAACATGAAGGGCAGAAGATAAAAATGAGATTATTACCACCTAAATTCTAAGTGGCACTGGAAGGGGAATGAGCAGTTCATGAGAGCCCTCTCTAGTGCTGGAGATGGTAGCTCTGCAAAGAAGGAAACTGTTTTTACTGAAGATTTTAAGCAGAGAACCTTTGTCACAAAGCATTTCCCCACAGAACCTGGCGAGGGTCAAATTAACATAAACAACTGGCAAAGCCAGCAAGAGTTCCAGCACCACAGTGGATGCAAGAGACTTGGCTCCCTCCCCTTTAGCCACAAGGACCTGCTGGTCTTCAGCAACTCAAAAAAACCTGCTAAGTAAGTGTCCCTGCCTGCAGAAGGGATCAGAAACACCCAGATGGAGGCAGAGAGGGGACTGGAGCAGGGTAATCCAGTGCACCTTTGTTTACAGGGTCCTTACCTAAACCCAGGGAGATTCCAAGATCAATTCAAGCCAACTGCAAAAGATGAGATGGGAATCACCTTGTGACCCACCAGTAAATCATTGCTGAGAATCTGGTTCTCCTCTCCAGTTTCTTCACCTTCTAGAGCAGCCCAAATGCTGCCTTGAAAGACTTGTTCGCTTTCCTCAACAGCCTCTCCCTCCAGCTGACCATCCTGGGTGGATGAAGGCAACTGAGAGGCACTAAATGGGTAGTGAATGCCAGGGCTGCATTTGTTGAGACAGGAGCAGTGTGGTAAGAAACAGAGAACATTTACAGGAAAGACACCAGGAGGTCCAAAACTTAAACCTCTAGACATGTCTCTAGATCGTGTCACCCTACTCATGTTCCTCAGCGTGCACTTGTACAACCTGGGTCCTCAGGAGAGTTGAAAGATGCTCCTTCCCTCAAAGCACATGCAGATTCCTGGGAACAAAACAGCTCCTCCAAGAGAGGGTCACTTTTTGTCACAAAGAGCTGTCCAGGTTGCACAGGAACATGAGTTCTTAACACACCAAGTGCAGCCCAAGCAAATGGGCAGAGGATTTCTGCCACTTTACAAGCACTGCAGAGAGTCAAACCCAAGTTTCAGATCCGCAAGAGAGAATCTGTGTTTAGGGTACGGCAGAGTACCCTTGAAGTCCATCTGCCATTCAGCCTATCATACCAAACTGGAAGGTTAGACAGTGGACAGCAAAACAAGTGTGACAGAGCATTTTTGTTTCCTCCCAATGCCCAATCTGTCTGCATACCACCCTCAAGAGGAAAGACATCAGGAGAGATGCTTTTTGAGCAAGTGCTTCCTGATGCAAATTGAGACAACAGTAAATGGGAAGCATGTGGGATGCAGGAGCCAGCCACCCTATCAGGCACTGGGTCTTTGCACCTCTTTCTCACCCTGACAGCTCACAAGTCAAGTACTGATTAGGTTAACAGCATTGCAAAGCTGGGAGTCACTTCCCCCATGGGGGCTTTATCAGTCTCCTCACCTGCAGATGCTTCCCATACCACCTCCACTCCCTACACAAAATGGTTTTCAAACACACAAAGTCCACTGAGAAGAGATTTAAGTCCCAAGCATAAATACAGGTTGGGTGGGGAATGGCTGAGAGCAGCCCTAAAGAAAAGGACCTGGGGGTCTGGGGTGATGAAAAGCTCAACATGAGCCTGCAGTGTGTGCATGCAGCCCAGACAGCAACCAAGTCTTGGGCTGCAGCAAGAGCAGTGTGGGCAGCAGGGCAAGGGAGGGGATTCTGCCCTTTTGCTCTGCTCTCCTCAGACCCCACCTGGAGTCCTGTGTGCAGTTCTGGAGTCCCCAGCACAGGAAGGACATGGAACTGCTGGAGTGGCTCCAGAGGAGGCCACGAAGATGCTCAGAGGGCTGCAGTAGCTCTGCTATAAGGACAGGCTGAGAGAGTTTGGGTTCTGCAGCCTGGAGAAGAGAAGGCTTCNTGCTCCCTCCCTGGATGTGTTCAAGGCCAGGTTGGAGGAGGCCTTGAGTGAGCTGTACTAGTGGGAGGTGTCCCTGCCTATGGCAGGGGGTTGGAACTAGATGCTCCTTGAGGTCCCTGTCAACCTTACCATTCTGTGATTCTGTAAGTGCTCCTCAACACCTGGCCTGCTATCCACCAATCTGGCCTTCCCCCTGTCTGAAGTTTTAAAAGTTGCACAGGCTAATTCTCACAAACAGAACATGTGAAAATGGAGAGAAATCCTCTAGCTGGGGAAAATGACACCTAGCACAGACAGGTCCCCCAGTTCAGGCTCCGCTTTCCATGCCCCTGCTCCTGCCTTTCACTCGTGTAGGCTTGCTGACCCCAACACAACTTCTCTAGATGTTGCCTCCAACCAAGCTCATTCCAGAGAGCCTGCAACATAAATCCATCCTGGCTATTTCATTACAAGTGAATAACTGTGATTAATGCTCAACACTGGTGATGTGATGTAGGAGTGAAGCCACCAGCAATTCCAGCAGCACCAGTGACTGCACAGGAGATGACTGCAGAAGCCACAAGTCCTCAGCACTGCCTACAAGCCATGAGCTTTCAGCACTTCAAACAAAGAAGGAAGATGAGTAATTTCAGACAAAAGACTGAGCCCTCATCAAAATGTCTGAAACAGATCTCTGCACTGAATTAGGTACCTGTGCTACAAGTCTCCTCCTTCTTTTCATTTTTAAGCTTTCCCCACTTTGTTTCCCTCCTCCAGATTTCTTAATTCCCACCCATCTCTGAAAGAGATGAGCTGAAGTATTCCCTGAAGGTTGCTGTTCCCAGTACCTTTCAGATCAAGAAGCAGCAGAGATTTTAATAAAACTAGTCCCTATTCTCCCCACATGCACCCCCTAGAATCTCTGTAGTGCTATCTTTCTTTGTCTTCCCAGAGAGAGTGATTGGCATTGGAATGGGCTGCCCAGGGAGGTGGTGGAGTGGCTGTCCCTGGAGGTGTTCAAGAAAAGCCTGGATGGGGCACTTAGTGCCATGGTCTAGTTGATTGGATAGGGCTGGGTGATAGGTTGGACTGGATGAACTTGGAGGTCTTTCCAGTCTGATGGATTCTATGATGCTTTCTTTATCTTGACACAGAGAGTGACTGGCATTGGAATGGGCTGCCCAGGGAGGTGGTGGAGTGGCTGTCCCTGGAGATGTTCAAGAAAAGACTGGATGGGGCACATGGTCTAGTTGACTGGATAAGGTTGGAGATAGGTTGGACTGGATGATCTTGGAGGTCTATTCCGACATGACTGATGATATGATTCTGTGATTCTCCTCATGATCTCAAATCATTCATGTGCTGGACCAGAAAGAACTGAGACTCAGTTAATAAAACCAGCCTGGAAATAAATAGCAATAAAGAGGGGATAAACAATCTTGGTGTAGGTGAAGAGTCACCTGAATAGAATAGGTCAGCCACCACTATGTTGACCTGAAAGAATCAAGCCAGGCTGTCCCCTACAGCAAAGGCTGATGAGTTTGGCTTCAGGGTTGTGGAAGAGAGTTAAGGATAAAAGATTTCAGTAGCACTTGGAGACCGGGAAAAGCTCCTTATCCCCCTGGCTCAGGCCACACCATCTGTAGCAACCTCTTAATGTGCTCTGAAGAGAAGGTTCTGTCCCCCTGAAACAGTTTACGTTGATGATAAATGAAAGGCTTCCTCACAGGCGAGTCTGAAACGCTGATGGGGGAAGAGTCTTCTAACAGCACTCTTAAAACCTGCCTAAACCAAACGATCAGGAACACACAACCATGTGATTTAATGTAAACGTGTCCCAGTTCTGCTAAAGAGCCAGTGGGAAAGAAGAAGTGAGAAACACTTGATGTGGCAACAACAACAACAAAAGATGATCTTGGTCTTGAAACTCCTGGACAGTCTCAAATCACTTCGAGGAACTCTGAAATCATCTCTCCTCCTGACAGCTCAGTGAATAGGTCAAAAATCACCTTGTGTGTCCTTCCACACACAAGCACCCTGCTCTCCTGAACACTTATGTCAGTGACATGGACAGAGGAATGGAGTGCACCCTCAGCAAGTTTGCAGATGACACCAAGCTGTGTGGCACAGTCGACTTGCTAGAGGGCAGGGATGCCATCCAGAGGGACCTGGACAGGCTGGAGAGGTGGGCCCAGGCCAACCTCATGAAATTCAATAAGGCCAAGTGTAAGGTCCTGCACCTGGGTAGGCACAATCCCAAGCACAAATACAGGCTGGGTGGTGAATGGCTGGAGAGCAGCCCTGAGGAAAAGGACCTTGGAGTCTGGGTTGATGAAAAGCTCAACATGAGCCTGCAGTGTGCACATGCAGCCCAGACAGCCAACCGAGTCCTAGGCTGCATCAAGAGCAGCGTGGCCAGCAGGGCAAGGGAGGGGATTCTGCCACTTTACTCTGCTCTCGTCAGACCCCACCTGGAGTCCTGTGTGCAGTTCTGGAACCCTCAGCACAGGAAGGACATGGAAGTGTTGGA
>VWZE01005342.1:196413-234047 GCA_013396675.1 Eubucco bourcierii
TCAAGGCCAGGTTGGAGGAGGCCTTGAGTGACCTGTACTAGTGGGAGGTGTCCCTGCCTATGGCAGGGGGTTGGAACTAGATGATCCTTGAGGTCCCTTCCAACCTTACCATTCTATGATTCTTACAGAAATGGGATTCACCAGCCCTTGCTCCTCTGCTCTGAGCTGAGAGCCTCCTGGAGTGCAAACATTTACTTTGAAACATAAAGGCAAAGCCCTGCTGACACCCAGCAAAGCTGGTCCTGGCTGTCACGGGCCAGTAGGTTTGGTAAACCACTAACAAGTGACCGAGTGAATAAACCAGATTTCCAGGAGACAGGCTGGGGCCCTGCAGCATTTGATGGCTCCCCAGCTCACATATCACCTGCAAATGCTTTGCCATGCTGGGGACAAGCGCCAGGAGTGATGGGTTGAGAGGATGCTAACACTTCTTGCTCTGCAAATGCTCATGTCAGAAGGAAGGAAAAGAGAAGTGAAACGAAGCCTAGTGGAGCAGGTGGCAGGAAGAGCAGCCAGTGTTTTCCTCCTCCCCCAAACCCATTATTTACTATAAAGTATAAAGCCAAGTGTCCCTAAAAATACAAGGTCAGGCTTCCTATAGCATTGTCTGGCAGTTGCTTGTTTCCAATTTCCAAAGCTCCACAAGCTCCTGCCGCCTCCTACCTCCTCTCGCCCCTTTATTTTAATTTTTTTCCATTATCCTTTCCCTTCTCACATCCCATTTTTCCCAATTCCATAGAATCCTAGAATCAGCCTGGATTCAATCAATCAATTCAGGAATCATAGGATCAGCCTGGAATTCCACAGAATCATAAAATCAGCCTGGAGAAGAGATGGCTTCTAGGAGACCTTAGAGTAGCCTTCCAGTATCTGAAGGGAGCCTACAGGAAGGCTGGGGAGGGACTATTGATAAGGTCTTGTAATGCCAGGACAAGGGGCAATGGGTTTGAACTGGCAGAGGGGAGATTGAAAGTGGATGTGAGGAGGAAGTTGTTTGCAGTGAGGGTGGTGAGACACTGACACAGGTTGCCCAGGGAGGTTGTGGCTGCTTCCTCCTTGGAGGTGTTCAAGGTCAGGTTGGACGAGGCCTTGAGTGACCTGTGCTAGTGGGAGGTGTCCCTGCCTATGGCAGGGAGTTGGAACTAGATGATCTTCAAGGTCACCTCCAAACTAAACCATCCTATGATTCTATGACTCCAATACCTCACTTTCCCTCATGAAAAAGTCAGGATCACTGGGTGTGACCATGCACCTCAACAGGCTTTGGGGTGAAGGTGAAGCCACCACCAGCTCCCAAAAGCTGCACTGAGCCTATCTGTGCTCACTTCATCTGCAGAAAACTCCACAAGTTTGCTAACTCATCCTCATTGGAGGTCTACAGGTTGAGAGCTGGTTCAGCCAAGCAGTAGGTGTGTTGAACATTCAGGCTTTGATGCCTGGATAAGGCTTTTGCTGAGAACGTAATAGCACAGTGACTAACGAGGGGCTGGGGAACTATTTGGAGATTAACTAAGCAATTTTGTTTTATGGAAGGGCAGGTTGTAATTTTAGGATTAGAAGTCCATGTTTTGGATGTCAATAGTTTTGTGTGAGGAAAGGGCCAAGAGCAGTAGCACAAATGTCTCTAATCCATCTGTGAGGAAACCAACAGGGCCAACAGAACAAACCACCCATGCCAAGAAACTCCAAAAACATAATAAAGCTGCTGGTAACACCACCTTCTGCATTCCCCTGTCACAATGGGTGGGCTGAAGTCTCCCACAACCTTCACTGGGACAAGCTACAGCCACGAGATTTGAGCACCCACCCAGCGACGTGGTAGGATCCACCCTACCGCTGGGTGAATCTAAGAGGAGTCCTTCACTGGCCAATCATTCTACCTCTCCATGAAGACTCTGACAGCTCTGACAGGTACTAATGAAAGTTTAAATGCCCAACAGAGGAAAAAAACTATCACAGAATCATGGAGTTGTTTGAGCTGGAAGGGATGTCAAAGATCATCTAGTGCCAACTCCACTGCCATGGGCAGAGATACTTTTCACTAGACCTGGCTGCTCAGAGCCCTCTTCAGCTACCCTTCAACACTTCCAGAGCATCCTTGAGTTCTCTGGGCAATCTATTTCAGTGCCTCACCACCCTCACAGTGAAGAACTTCCTCACTCAAGGAAGTTTCTTCCTTACAGGCAATCTAAATCTACACAGATGAAGCTCTGTGGTCAGACTGTTTTGAGTGTCCCATTCCAGCACTCATTTAAGCGAGACTGAGACCACACCAACTGTGCTGCTGTTCTTCCATCCCTGTCTTCGTTTAAACAAGACACTTGACCAGCCCCAGAGGACTGTGACCTTTCTAACATTCCAAGAAGCCCCAGCTCCAGTGTGCCCTTTGGATTTATCCACCCAGGATAAGGAGGAATCCTTCATTACATCACAGCAAAGTCCTCAGCACCCAACATGGGCACAGCTTCACCAGCTCAGCCTTCTCCAGTCTCCAGTAAGAACCAGTAGCTCCTCATTGCTTCAGTAAAGCTGCAGGAGAGCAGCAGATCCCTCTCAAAACTTAACAACCAGCTACACCCACCTATGTATATACTCTCTATATATGAACATACACATGACAGACACAAAGTGCTGCATCACAACAGCACGTTCCACCTCTCCCACATTCAGGAATATTATTGCTGCTGGCTCAACACGTTAAGCCCCAGAAGGGTCAGGGGTGAAGTTTGCTAAAACCATGACTATTTAAGCAGAAAAATGGTTCTCTTGCTGTTTGGAGTATCCAGGGCCCTCTCTGAAGGTATGTTAAACACAATATTTACCTTACCAGGCATTCAACTGCTTTATGTTTGGAGATTTTTTTTTTTTTTTTTTGCTTCCAGTTAGAAGGAATTTTTCAGGCTGATAAAAGGGGGAAAAAACCCACCAGCACCTCACTGTAAGGTGGACATAATTTACTGACATAGCTGTCATTTATTTTGGTTCACTTTTTCTCCTTCTTTCCTATTTTCTCACCCAGTTTCACCTCACTCTTCCCTCCTCCCTCCCCTCCAGTTTACATTACCTCCAATTTACAAAGTTTGAAACAAACAAAGCCAGACTGAAAATACACAGCAAGTCTTCACTCCTGCAGAGGTTAAAAATAGGCTGTAAACCAGCTAATGTCAGCATCAGCATAAAAGAAAGGACACCCTGACAGCTCTAATTATTACATTCTCTTGTTTTGCACTTCTGAAGAGCAGCAATTAAATCTCTGCTTGGGCTTATAAGGGAAAAAAGTAAAGTGCTCTGCACCTGCAAAACAGATTCTGTTCCATCAGAGGATTTCAGCTCCCCAAAGCACATTATCCAGGGCAGCCTGCACAACAAAACCCATCCTCCCCTTCGCAGCCACTGAGGATTTGCAGCCTGCTCACAGCAAAGAATACTAATACTGGCAGCCCCTCCTCTTCTGCCTCAGCTGGGTAGATTTAGTTAAGAGAAAGCTCACCATTTCTGGATAAAACCATTGCAGACTCTGTGTGTGTGTGTGTGTGTGTGCAACGCCTGAAACTGCCATATGGTGATAAAAGTAGTTTTATTCATAATCATTTTTATTGCAGTAGCCTCCGGGGACTTGAACTAGGTCAGATCCCCATCAAGGCTCACTCTGAGCTGTTAAATAAGTGGCGTGCCCAGGGTCCTTTAAGCATCTTCTATAAACCAGTGGTTCTGTTCATTTAAAAGCTAACAAGAAACAAGCCCCACACTTTATGAAAGCTATTTTCTGCCACTCATAAATATGAATTCTTTGATTTTTCAATAAGCTGAGCTTAGTGTTTGCAGCTGTTCCCTCGGCAGCACGGAGGGTCTCTTGTTTATTCTGATTACCTGCCCTTGGGAAATCTGCTGGAACTGCCTGTCTCAGAGACCTCTACTCTTTTGTCAAATCTGGCTGGGATCAGCCAAGGGGCTGGAAATCTCTCTGGCTTGGAGAGAGAAAAGGAGTCTCACTGATAGCCATGCTAGCTGCAGCAGCTTTGTTTCCTTAGGAAATTCAGCTAAAAAGAATTTCATCACTTTCGTGCTCAATTCCACACTGGCACAGAGTAAAGATGGCTTAAAAAAAATTACAACCAACATAAAAAAAGAACAACCCAAACAAGTCCCCAGAAAACTTTCCTTCAGATTCATTTCTGAGAGAAATTTAAATCCAGGAACATTTCACATAAAATACTCTTTGAGTATTTCACTCCAAGGCACAGTGCTGCTCAGGACCGGGAGGGACACATCCCATCAGAGTGGCACCTATGGGCTCTGGATTTCAGCCACACACACTCACTCCCCACTCTCCCTTCCAACAATCTCCATGAAAACAAAGTCAAGCCCCTCCACAGAAAACAAACTTTTAATTTGCATTAAAGTGTGGGGTTTTTTTCCCCCTAATGCAAACCAGTTTTGACCAAGAGTGTCTGAGCAGCCCCTATCAGTGACGATGGGAAGACTTGGTATGCACAGGAAGGGCAGGCACCAGCTGGGATGCCAGGAGAAGAAAGGCACAGTGTTTCCATAAAGCCAGTGGGGGAAAAAAAAAAATATAGCTGGGAACATTTTTCTGGCAGAAAGCATTCACTCATGGAAGCAAAGCACTGATAGCCAAGGAGAAAGCTAAGCTTGCTCGGCCAGCTCTCCCCCTCCCAGGGACACCTGCAAGTTGTCTTCTATAGGAGCAGCCAGACAGGGACATAAATAAGGCTGCCCAGGCTCTGTCTCCAAACCCAAGAGATTGCTAATGCCTTCCAGTTGATCTTGGTGGGTTTTGCATCAGCCATTAACCCAAGGATCTTGGATCTCCTTCTGGAGGTAGATAAATCTCATCTCATCCATCTTGCATGGAGACAGACCAGCCTTGCCCTCCCTAACTGAATCACCCACCTGGGACACTGCCTAACATGGTCAGCAGTCTCCTGAAAATATTTTCAACTTTTTTCAGACTGGAGAAAGGACTGAGCAGCCCTAAAGCTCAGGCAGCTTCTCCAGTTCTGCTGGCTGTTCCAACAACAGACCTTATCTCTCCCCACAAACCTGGCTTCTCTTCTGTGCCTGGTTCATCGTGCCTACAAAGGGCATGCTTTGCTTATAAAGTACACAAGAAGTTTCACATAGGGAAGCTCTTTCTACTCCAGACACTTTAGTTTTACTCCTAACTTAACAGGTCTTGAAAACCCTGAAAGCAAACTATCAGTCTGAGAAATACAAAAATGCCATCTCCCTCCTCAGCCCTCTGCTGCTGCCCTTACGCTGGAGCAGATCAGTGTGAGAACATCCTTGCAAGGTACTTCAGCACAGCAGCAACATCACACACCATAACTCAAGGGTGTGCTTGCTTCTGCTGTTTGTCTTTACCCTGTAAGTCAGGAGTTTACCTCCTGGTTGCAAGGGCCAAGAATAAAAGAGCATATTTGAAGGTGCACGTCATGCCAAGCCCCGTTGGTCAGGGAAGCCTCACATTCCTCCTGTCACACAAACTGCTCGGCAGTTGCTGCGGGGTTGCAGCTCACAAGCACTGCCTGCGTGGCCCCCTGAGCTCCCACTGCTCTCTGGAAGCAGAGACAACTTCAGAGCACCACACAATGGTTTAGGTTGGAAGGGACCTCAAAGAGAATTTAGTTTCAACCCCCTGCCATAGGCAGGGACACCTCCCACTAGAACAGGTCGCTCAAAGCTTCATCCAACCTGGCCTTGAACACCTCCACAGCCAGGGTGCTTGGCACTACACTGAGATCTTCCCTTTGCTTCCCTGTGGCTGGTCACTGCCCACAGGTGAAGGGCTGATGAGGCAATCACACACCACATCCCACAGTACAAATGGGGCAGGAATGGGATGTTCACCTGGTTGTCCTGGGCCTGCTGGTGGGGATGGCACCTGGGAATCCACCTCAGATGTGGGGATGATCAGAAAGCAGCAGAGCTAGAATCATAGAATAGTTTAGGTTGGAAGGGACCTCAAAGATCAGCTAGTTTCAACCCCCTGCCTATGGCAGGGACACCTCCCACTAGTACAGGTCACTCAAGACCTCATCTACCCCAGGCAGCATCCACAACCTCCCTGAGCAACCTGTGCCAGTATCTCACCACCTTCACTGCAAAGAACTTCTTCCTAGCATCTAGTTTCAGTCTCCCCTCTGCCAGTTCAAACCCATTGCCCCTTGTCCTGTCATTACAAGACCTTGTCAATAGTCCCTCCCCAGTTGTTCTGTAGGTCCCCTTCAGATACTGGAAGGATGCTCTAAGGTCTCTTTGAAGCCTTCTCTTCTCCAGGCTGAAGAGCCCCAACTCTCTTAACCTGTCCTTACAGTAGAGGTAGCTGAGGAGCATCACTGAGCAATGTGTGAAACAACTCAGAACCGTAAAGCGGTTTGGGTTGGAAGGAACCTCAAAAGGTCATCTTGTTCCACTCCTCTGGAGTCAGCAGACGTATCTTCAACTAGGTCAGGTTGCTCAGAGCCCCAAACAAGTTGACCTGGAGGAGGATATTTCCAGGGATAGGACTTCTACCACCTCTCATAGCAAACTATGGTAGTGTTTCACCACCCTTGGTAAGAAGAATGTCTCACTTCTACCTAGTCTAAATCTCCCCTCTTCTAGTTTAAAACCATCATCCCTTTCCTGTCACAACAGATCCTGCTGAAATGTTTGCCCACATTGTGGTCAGGCATTGGAATAGGTTGCCCAGGGAGGTGGAGGAGTCATCATCCCTGAAGATGTTCAAAAACGGTGTGGACATGGCACTTGGGGATGCGGTTTAACAGCCATGGTGGTCTTAGGCAGACAGATAGACTCTATCTTAGAGATCTTTTCCAACCAAAACAGTTCTATGAGTCCATGATTCTACCCTTCTCCCAGGCTCTTTAAGTACTGAAAAGCCACAAAAAGGTCTCCTTGGAGCATTCTCTTCTCATGGCAGAACTCTTTCAGCTTTTCCTCACAGCTGAGATGTTTCACCTCTCTGACCAGTTTTGCAGCCTCCTCCGGACCCACTCCAACAGCTCATGAGATTAACTCATGAAAACTAAGGGATATAGAGATGAAGAAAATCCCAATCCCAGAGACAAGAGAGCCAGCAGCTCTGCCTGTCCTTGCCTTAGGCTGGCTTTTCCCACCACTCTCCTCCCCGAGAAGGCTGTGTGCCCTGCAGCCAGGCACTGAGCACTAATCACCCAATGCAAATACAGCTGCCAGAATCTGTCCCTCAACAACAAGAATTTAGACTCGCTTAGTGCTAGTACTCAAAATTCACCACTTGGATTTTATCTGAGTGTAAAACACCTGCTTTACTTTTCAAGCCTGCCCTGAGAGATTTCCTCTAACAACACATTTCATACCATGAGAGTGTGCTGCAGAAGCCTTGCCAACCTGACGCAATATCACTTATCAGTTCCAGGTACATCACTCTTGGGTCCAGACAGGGCTGGAAGTTAAAGTCAGTTCTGAAAGACATTCTTTTCTTGGCAGGTCTTAGAAGCCAGCTCAGCACATTCCCATCTCCTGCTTTGTCTAAAAATAAGAACCCTTCCGAAACGAGCAGCCTGGTGACCCACGCCGAGCACAGGCACGCGGCGTGCCCAGCCAGCTCTGCTGCTCCCACCTCCAGCCCTGCCTGGGAAACACCATAGCCTGGGGCTGGTGGCTGGGTAAAGCTGAGGGTGCTTGGCACTACACTGAGATCTTCCCTTTGCTTCCCTGTGGCTGGTCACTGCCCACAGGTGAAGGGCTGATGAGGCAATCACACACCACATCCCACGGTACCAATGGGGCAGGAATGGGATGTTCACCAGGTTGTCCTGGGCCTGCTGGTGGGGACGGCACCTGGGAATCCACCTCAGATGTGGGGATGCTCAGAAAGCAGCAGAGCTAGAATCATAGAATAGTTTAGGTTGGAAGGAACCTCAAAGATCAGCTAGTTCCAACCTCTTGCCATAGGCAGGGACACCTCCCACTAGTACAGGTCACTCAAGACCTCATCTACCCCAGGCAGCATCCACAACCTCCCTGGGCAATCTGTGCCAGTATCTCACCACCCTCACTGCAAATCTACCTAACACCTAGTTTCAGTCTCCCCTCTGTCAGTTCAAACCCATTAGTCCTCATCCTATCATTACAAGACCTTGCTAATAGTCCCTCCCTAGCTGTTCTGTAGGTCCCCTTCAGATACTGGAAGGCTACTCCAAGGTCTCCTCATAGCCTTTTCTTCTCCAGGCTGCAGAGCCCCAGCTCTCACAGACTGTCCTTATAGCAGAGCTGCTGCAGGCCTCTGAGCATCTTCATGGTCCTCTGGACTTGCTCCAACAATTCCATGTACTTCCTGTGTTGGGGGCTCCAGAACTGTACACACTACTCCAGGAGGGGTCTCACGAGACCAGAGTAAAGTTTAAAATAAGCCTTTCTCTGCTCAGCCAGAGTTACAGCTGCTGACTACATGAGTAAAACCAGGTCTCCCTCTCTTTTCTTTTTCAATCAAGGCTATGGGTTGGAAGTGACCTCTAAGGGAGGGTTATGAAGATGAGTATGGGGCTGGAGCACTGCCCTATGAGGAGAGGCTGAGGGACCTGGAGCTTTTTGGTCTGGTGGAGAAAAGAGTTAGAGGGGATCTAATCAATGTTTATAAATATCTGAGAGCTGGGGTTCAAGAAGGAGGGGACAAACTCTCCTGGTTGCATCCTGTGATAGGATAAGGGGCAATGGATATAAGCAACAGCACAGGAAGTTCCACCTCAACATGAGGAAGAACTTCTTTACTGTAAGGGTAAAGCCTGGGAACAGGCTCCCCAGAAAGGTTGTGGAGACTCCTTCCCTGAAGACTTTCAAGCCCTGTCTGGATGCATTCTTGTGTGACCTGAACTAGATTATGGTCCTGTTCTGGCAGGGTAGTTGGACTTGATGATCTCTGGAGATGTCTTCCAACCCCTAAACATCCTCTGATCTGGTCCAATCCCCACCCATGTGCCAGAGACAGCCAACACAAGAGAGCAGGGCTGCAGCACAGAGATACTGGTTGACATTCCACCAGCCATCACCTCCCCTAGGTCAACAGCACGCTCCAGTAATGAGCTGAAGGTACAGACTTTCAAAAAAGCCAAGAGCTATGGAAGTTTAATGCTCTATTATCAGCACAACTGTATCCAAATTCCAGGAGGCATTCTCCAGGCTGCTAAACCTAATCTTCTACTTCTGACTTTTCAATTTGCTGCTGTAATATGGGTGCATCCTGCCTCTCTGAACAGCAAGTATGAGACTGCTCACTCCTTCAGTGTGACACAAAAGCACTCATCCCATTTACAGTCCCCTCTGCCTGCCTATTCCTTGCACAAAATTGAACACGCTCAGGGGTTCTCCTGAGCTGGAGCAAGTACAGGAGGGCAATGAAGCTAGTGAAAGGCCTGGAGAATAAACCTTATGAGGAATGGCTGAAGGGGCTGGGGCTGCTTAGTTTGAAGAAGAGCAGGCTGAGGGAAGACCTCATCACTGCCTACGGCTTCCTGAAAGGACCTTGTGGAGAGGCTGCTGCTGGTCTCTTCTCACAGGTAAATAGTGAAAGAAGAGGGAAAGGCCTCAAGCTGCAAATGGGTAGGTTTAGACTGGACATGAGAAAACATTTTTTCCCAGCAAGAGTGCTCAGGCATTGGAATAGGCTGCTCAGGGAGGTGGTGGAGTCGCCAACTCCGGGTGTGTTTAAAAGTCGTTTGGATGTGGTGCCTGAGGGTATGATTTAAGGGAGGAATTTGTAGAGTAGGGATAACACTTGGACTTGATGATGCTGGAGGTCTTTTCCAACGGGCATGTTTCTGTGGTTCTGTGTACAGTGTGTGAGAACATGGTGCCTCAGCTGAGCATTTTTTCGTTATGGTTGCTCGCTCCCCTAGTCCCACGGTGTAGATGCACAACACTCATGAGAGAAAACAGTCTCAGAGGAGGTTCTCATCTGAACTTCAACCCTGGGACTGATACCATTCATTGCCAAGGTAGTGAGAAGAAAACAGGGATTAAGGGATAAAGAAAGACAGGAAAACACCACAGGCAGAGCTTTGCCGCTCACACGGGGGACGGACACCAGCAATGCTCAGGGTCCACCACCAGGCCTTTCTGCAATGGGTCACTTGTCCAGCAGGGAGCTCAGTCATTCGTTCCCCAGTTCACATCAGGGCTGCCTTTTTGTTCTCAGAGCCACGGTCCTGAGCTGTTCTCAAAGCAGGCAGGAAAAGCAAAGCTGACTGGGTAAAACGCTGCTTATTTAGGTGGCACAAATGAACCCCCAGGCTGCGCTGAGCTCAGCTGACCTGACACATCAAAGCCTTTGCCTGCTTTCCAGGCGCTGACAGCAAGGACCCTGCTACAGCACTGGGAGAAGCACCACAACCCTACAATACTACTAACAACCCTACCCTCACAGATGAGAAGGAGAAAACCCCACAAAGAGTCATGCTTACCACAAAGAATGATGACTACAAGGCTGTGATGGGCTTCCCTGAAGTCAGCATCAGATTCGCCTCGCCCAAATGCAACCAGTTTGCAAAAAAAAGCAGGAGAGAAGCACAGGAAGGACACTGAAGTGCTGGAGCAGGTCCAAAGAAGGTCACGAAGATGATCAGAGGGCTGCAGCAGCTCTCCTATGAGGACAGGCTGAGAGAGTTGGGGCTCTGCAGCCTGGAGAAGAGAAGGCTTCCAGGAGACTTTAGAGTAGCCTTTCAGGATCTGAAGGGGGCTACAGGAAGGCTGGGGAGGGACTATTGACAAGGGTTTGTAATGACAGGACAAGGGGCAATGGGTTTGAACTGTCAGAGGGGAGATTTAGACTGGATGTTAGGAGGAAGTTGTTTGCAGTGAGGGTGGTGAGACACTGGCACAGGTTGCCCAGGGAGTTTGTGGCTGCTCCCTCCCTGGAGATGTTGAAGGCCAGGTTGGAGGAGGCCTTGAGTGAGCTGTACTAGTGGGAGGTGTCCCTGCCTATGGCAGGGGATTGGAACTAGATGATCTTTGAGGTCCCTTCCAACCTTACCATTCTAAGTACAATGTAATACCCAGAGCTTTCTGGGTGGCACCTCACCCAGCCATGGCTGAATCCATCCATTGGTCAGGGCCAGAGCACAGTGGGTTTTGCTGTTCACTGGGGAAAAAGGACCAGAAATCATGCTGCTTCTACAGCAAACCCCACACTGCCATGTATGTCCAGAAACTATTACACCCCTGGACATTTGGGAGATGAAGGAGCAGCAGAATTCAGTCACTCCTCCCAATAAGGGGAAGATGTTTTAAGCAAAGAGCCAAGGGAGCACAGGAGGCAAGAGGGGAGGGATGCAAAGCCTTGTGGAGTTTAGGATTTAAGGGCTGAGCAGAATGTTTTGAGCACCACATGAGTATCATTTACAGAGCAGTTTGTAAGAAGAGTTCTCCTCTCCAGCGTGGGTTTTCATCTATTAACAACGAATAGAGCATTCACATTATTTGCACAAACTCCAGCCTTTGTTCAAAATCACAGCTTTTTTAAAGTGGCACAGCCAAGGCTCTCACCAAACTGCCACTCTGTGAAGATCTCAGCCAAGTCCTAGGTATTCAGTCACAAAACTCAGCACCTTTCAAAGCCATGCTGCAAAAGGACTCCCTTTTCCTTACGGCGCTGCAGCCAGGCACCAAGGAGCCAGGATCCAGCCTGGTAACACAAACTGTAGAGGCCACTGGGGTAGCTCTGAGCCCACTTGCTCCATTTAAGTCAGCACAAAAGTTTTTCTATCCCTATCAGTGTTTTTTAAAGAGTGCTTCCCAGATCACCCCCAGCTAAATTTGCTGTGCTCCTACTGCAGTCATCTATTAGCTGCTCCTCCTCCCCTGCACTCTCCCTGTGGGGCTGTGGAGAGGCTGAGTAATGTGGTCCCTAATAGAGCATTACTCGTGGCAATTATTGCAGTGCTAGTACCCAAATCCAGCTGTTTTATCACAGACCTACCCTTTCCTTTATGGGCTGCTTTACAGAAGAGCACAAGGCTGCTCCTGTAACCAAGCCTATTCCCAAACAACACTCTGCCACGCTTCCCCAGTTTTAAAACCTGTTCCCATGCTGGCACATGCACCATAAATTCATAGGAGCAAGAGAAACCTCTGCTCCCCTCCCAGAAGGAAGTCCATTTGCTCACTAGACCCAAGCCTTCTCTATCTGCATGGCCAAAATGGGGCCAGACCTGAGTCTTCTCCATGAGGGATGTGATCTCCCCCAAAATGCAGAGCCAGAGCTCAGAGCTGTCAATACCTCATGAAGGCTGAGAAGCTTCCCCTCAGCTGCAGGCACACAGCTCTGCATCAAGAGGTTCTCCTGCCCCTGGTTGCATCTGGAGTACTGTATCCAGTTCCAGGGTCCCCCCAGTTCAAGAGGGACATAGAAGTGCTGGAGAGAGTCCAGTACAGAGCCACAAAGATGATGAAGGGTTTGGAACATCTCTCTTATGAGGAGAGGCTGAGGGAGCTGGGGATCTGCAGCTTGGAGAAGAGCAGCCTGAGAGGTGACCTCAGCAATGTTTATAAAGATGTGCAGGGTGAGTGCCAGGAGGCTGGAGCCAGCTCTGCTGGGTGATGCCTGATGACAGGACAAGGAGCAAGGGGTGGAAGCTGAGGCATAGGAAGTTTCATTTAAACATGAGGAGGAATTTTTTCCCTGTGAGGGTGACAGAACCCTGGAACAGGTTGCACAAGGGGGTTGTGGTGTTTCCCTCTCTGGAGAGATTCAAGACCTGCCTGGACATGTTCCTGTTTGATCTGGTCTAGGTGACCCTGCCCTGGCAGGGGGGTTGGACTGGATGAGCTTTTGAAGTCCCTTCCAGCCTGTGACATTCTGTGATTCTGTGAGAGACATCTACAGGGACAGATGCCTGGGAAGATCTCCTGCATCTGAGGACCCATGTCCTCCATGTCTCCTTAGCCAGACCCTATGCACTACGCCAAGGACCCACCCAGAGCTTCACAAAGCTGTCGAGCCTGTTCAGCAACTCCTCGGGGAGACAGGAAAATGTGGTTTTGGCATCAGTTACCCAAGAAAAATAATAAAGTGAGCAATGTCCCCTTTGGGCTGACAGGACTGATGAGGCAAGGGAGGCACAGAAAGGTCAAGAGCCCAGATCATGCTGAGAACACGTGACACCACACAAACAGTCAGCTCTTCAATCTTAGTCCTGTGCCTTAACCACATACATCTGCTGCTTTTCAAGCTGCAGACCACTGACTAATCCTGCAGCAAGGAAAATCCAGAAGTTCCCTTTTCCACAAGCAAAAAGTTTTTCATGGCAACAGTTGAATGACTTAAAGCAGCAAAAAGAAAAAAGAAACATCACGAGGAGTCACTATTGAAAATCCTTTTCCCTTCAGAAGATGCCCAGTTAATTACCAAACCACCAAAGAGCCCCAAGTCATCCCAAATGCATCAACATGGCAAGAGATGAGTCACCTCAGGAAATTCCAGGAGCTCCTCTGTCACCAGCCACAAAGGCAAGGCCAATTTTTTCGCTCCAGACAGGAAGAAAAACAGTGGATAATATGAAACATCAGCCACTGGACATGAGGTAGCAGAATGCTAAGGCGGCTTGCAAAATCTGTTCCTACCACTGTAAAAGAAGTGGAGATGCTTTTTAATGTGCTGTTGTGTAGAAGTGTCCTACTTCCTTCCTCATCACTGCTCCAGCAAGCACACAAAGAATGCTCCTCCAAGAGTAAATTATTTAGGCAGTCATCTCGGCGAGTTACTTCCGCTCATTTCCGAGGAACAATATGGCTCAAGCTGGGATTTAAACCAGCAGCACTGAAAAGGTGCTCAGTTATGCAGGTGGCTCCACAAAAGGAGCAGAAGATGGACACACAACACCACAAAACCACCAGAGGATGCAGTGTACTCTTGACCTGGCATGTGTCTAGAGGAGCTCTGGTTCTGCAGCAAAACCTGCTCCACCTTCACATTCTTTCCTCCTAGAAGACAGTTGGGTGTTATGTTTTCACCTGAATCACTCTAACCTTGCTGTGACACTCCAGAGCAACCAGAGGATGCTGCCAAGTTAAATGTCACCATTTGATGAGGGAATAGGGCTGCCAAATCAGACCACCACAAAGCTACACTCTGACAGCTGTAACTAGGGCAATTACAGTTAGGGAGAGATAACAATAAAGAAAGAAATGGGAAAAGGAAAAAACAAACAAACTAACACCACAAAACAAAACCAGAGAAACTATACATTGCAAGGGAAAGGGGAAGCAAGAAATGCAGCTCCTGCTTAAGACAAAAGTTGGCTCTTTGCCTACTTTGATCCCAGAATCACAGAATCATTTCAGTTGGAAGACACATTTAAGATCATTGAGTCTAACCTTAATTCAGGTTGGATGTTAGGAAGAAGTTCTTCAGCATGAGGATGGTGAGACCTTGGAACAGGTTGCCCTGGGAGGTGGTGGAAGCCTCATCCCTAGAGATGTTTAAGGCCAGGTTGGATGAGGCTCTGGACAGCCCTGATCTAGCTTCCACCACCTTCCTGGACAACCCCTTCCAGGTTCTCACCACCCTCATGCTGAAAAACTTCTTCCTAACACCCAGGCCAAATCTACTCATTTCTAGCTTTGTTCCATTCCCTCCCAGTCCTATCACTACCTGACAGCCTAAAGAGTCCCTCTCCAGCTTTCTTCTTTTGGTAACATTTGCATTCTTGTCTGGACCTTGTCACAATTACTCCTCCACTTCTGCTCAAGATCAGCTCCCCACACCGGTCTCCATCAGAAACTAACCCTGATGATAACTTTTGGATGTCTCCATAGCAGGGCTGCTGTCTCTCAAGGACAAAGGCTTCAGCTTCTCCCCAGTGCCCAGCACAACTTGCTGCCTGGACTCTGCCTGCCTGCATAACTGTGATTAAAAAAAAATAAATCCACCCAACATTGCGTGTTAAAGCTGAGTAGCTGAAATCCTTCCATGACATGTGCAGAGAAGTTGTTCAGCTCTCAGCTATTAGTGCAAAGAGACAGGCACACTGGGCTGATTCTCAGACACTTGCCTGCTTCCAGTCAAGTTGTTGTGCTAGGTCCACAGTATCTAGAGTCAATCTCTCTGTCAGCAACCAAACACCTGCCAAGGTGTGGCAGAGCCGTTGTGTCCAAGAAAGTCTCAGGGAGCAGAGATGAAGCCTTCAGCTGTAGCTCATTTGCCAGAGAGATTTTGCATTTGCCTTCAGCAACATCCATGTTAGCCCTAATGAAGACATACCCAAGAGAATTCCTTTTTGATCTCATCTGCTCCACAAACCAATCCCCATTGTAGGGCAGTTGGTGCTCATCAAGACTGAAAGGGAACAGCAGTCGAACATGACCGTGAACTGGCTCCAGGCACTGGAGCTGATGCCACAGGCAGGATCAGCAGCAAAACCTCTGACCTGCCTGCACTTCCCTGTGACCCAGTTCCAGGCTGCAAAACTGGATTATGGCTCCCATTGATCCACTTGGTTTTTTCACTTCGATTTTGCTGCTGAAGCAGTGAAACAGGTCGTCCCTTTCTCTCTGCTGCAACTGCTGAGGCAGCTTCCTACCTACCAAATAGTGGAGCTTATCTCCTTGGAGCTCCTTGCTAGTAACCAAGAGCCAGACAGCAAAAATATCTTGGAACTGTTAAAAAAGGAAGTGTGACAAACAAGACACGTTCCTGGATACACAGAGCACCATCCCAATCTGTACTCACAAGGCTTTAAAGAAAAAAAACCAACACACAAACCAGGCTGCCAGTACATACTACAGAGAGTATTTTATGTGAGCTCCACACCAGCATCCATCACTGAGATACCAATGGTGTGCTGAAGGACAGACCTTTATTGTCAGCAGGAGATACCCACTGCAGCTGAAGATTCTGTAATTACTGTTTCTTAGAGAAAATGAAAGATTTATTATGCTCATAATAGTCAATGAAGGTCTTCTCTGGAGCAGAAGAGGGCTTTACTTACAGGCCTTGGTCTGTAGGTCACATTGTATTATGCAAGATTAAATAGTTTCATTTTTTTCAAGCCCTGGCTTTTAGGTAATGTGTGGATTCTCCAGCAGCCATTAAAAGGACAGAGGCTCCTTGTACTCTCTGCTGTGCCCACCCCAGACAGCCTGGTGTACAGGGGTACCAGTGGGAACAACCTCCCTCCTACCCTGGCTGCATTTCTTCAAGTTATGAAACCACAGGTAGAGATTTCTATCCTGCCACTGGACAGAAGTCTTTAGCTAAGATCAAAGCAGTTAGCTGTAACTGCAGAGAGAAGGTTGCAAAATGAATCCTAATTTATCGGTAGGCATTTTTCACCCCCTTAAAGTTACGTACCATCTACAGCTGGCAGAAGAGATAGGAAGGCTGGAAAAATATCTCCAGTCATTAGAGAAGCTGCCCTCATTTACAGTTTTGCCATCAGCTACAGCAGAAATCCTTAAGGTGGGATAAAATCTCCATGCTGTGTGTTATTACACATCTCCCTTACGAACATCTTTAAATGAAGAACACCACATGTGCAAAGCCAGGAGATGCCACAGCTGCAAGCCTCCTGCAGCTTCTTTAGAGCCATGAAGATCATAGGAGAACTTCAGCATCTCCCCCATGAAGAGAGACTGAGAGCCCTTGGGCTGGGCAGTCTTGAGAAGAGAAGACTGAGAGGGGATCTGATCAATGTCTGTAAATATCTGAGGGGTGGGTGTCAGGTGGATGGGACCATTAGCCTTCCAGGATCTGAAGGGGGCCTACAGGAAGGCTGAGGAGGGATTATTGACAAGGTCTTGCAATGACAGGACAAGGGGCAATGGGTTTGAACTGGCAGAGATTTACACTGGATGTTAGGAGGAAGTTCTTTGCAGTGAGGGTGGTGAGACACTGGCACAGGTTTCCCAGGGAGGTTGTGGCTGCTCCCTCCCTGGAGATGCTCAAGGCCAGGTTGGAGGAGGTCTTGAGTGACCTGTGCTAGTGGGAGGTGTCCCTGCCTATGGCAGGGGGTTGGAACTAGATGATCCTTGAGGTCCCTTCCAACCTTACCTACCATTCTATGATCTCTTTTCAGTGGTGTGCAGCAATAAGACAAAGAGCAGCAGGTACAAAATGGAACATAGAAGGTTTCACTTCGACCCAAGGAGAAACTTCTTTACAGTGAGGGTGACAGAGCCCTGGAACAGGCTGCCCAGAGAGGTTGTGGAGTTTCCTTCTCTGAAGACTCTCAACACCCACCTGGATGCATTCCTGTGCAGACTACCCTAGGGGATCCTGCTTTGGCAGGGGTTTGGACTCAATGATCTCTGGAGGTCCCTTCCAATGTCTAATGTTTTGTGATGCTTGCTAAAGCTCAGACCAGACTGTTTAAACTCCAGCAGAAACACCAAACCAAAGCAGAACCTGGCAGACAAAAGACCACAAGATCCAGCAACTACAAAATTAAGATGGACAAAGTCTAATGGGAAATAAAGTGCATCATTTTCAGCTGAGAGCAATTAGTCACCAGCAGGGATTTAATGGAGGAGCAGTGGAACTGCTGATGCTTGAAGTCTTTATAGCAGAATTAAAAGTTTGATGTGAATAAGGTGCCTAACCTGCACTTGTGCTCATGTTGCAGAAATTAATGGGCAGAATCCATCATCTCCCAGATGACAAGGTAGGTCTGACCACCCCCAAAACCCAGGATCTCACAAAAATTAGAAAACTCTTTCACATGGGTGGCAGCCCCACCTGGGTGAGGGTGGGAGCAGAGGACCATTCCATGTTAACCCAAGCAATGCTGTCCTGTTGTCTGGCCCAGGGGGGACAAACACATAGCAGAGCTCTCACACCTTCATGTTTTAAGCAGTCCCAGCCTCAGGATGGCAGGCAGGTGCTACCCAGCACAACTGCCCTTGCTTACACCAGGTGACCACCTAGCCTACAGCTCCCTTTTATGCTTCCCACCAGACAAACATCCTCCCTGGATGTCAAATAGAAACTGTAGCTCAACAGACAAACGAACTTAGGGAGCTGCAGTCCCTTGTTTACACTCTCAAATCCTAATTAGTGCATAACAACAATGCAAAAGCCCAAGAGGCACTCTGTCATCACACTAGCACTGGAGGTCAAGACCTGATTCATCTCCACTGCAGTATCTGAGGGCAACAACATCCATCACATCATTAAAACACTCCATCATCATCCTTAAAACATGAAAAAATGAGTTCCAAACTTCTGAAAAAGCGATAGAAATGATAGCAAAACTCCCCAAGCCCTGCCAGCAACAGCTATCAAGGACAGAGTCGTTCATCACAGAATGCTTTGGGTTGGAAGGGACCTTAAAAATCATCTAGTTCCATCTAAAGATCACCTTCAAGTAGGAGGTTGTTATCCTTGCTGCCCCTTGTTCCACACCAGCTTAGGTAGTTCAAACCCATCCCTCATGTTCTCCAAGATGTATTGCTTGTCATCTCAAATGCTGGCCAAGTCTCTTGAAGAATTAGTTCTGGTGCTGTGCTTTTTACTTCTGCTCTCAGCATTTCCCAAAGATACCACAACTGGGTTATGAGTGTTCCCCCCCCAGACACAGCTGAAGAGCAATGGCCTCAGGGTAGGAAGGACAAGGCCAGCCCCAGCTGGGCTGTGTGGGGAGGAACCTGACCAGTTTGTCCTGAGGAGAAGTACTTGATCTGTAGTATGCTAACAAAGCTTAATGACCATGGCTCTGGTGCTTGCTTGCTGAAAATCCTCCCCACTGCATCTCCTCTTTTCCAGTCCAACTTTCATCCCTTCCTTCACTGTGCACTCCCATGGGAACAGGGCTCAAACTCCCCAGATTCAGAATTCCAGAGGTCAGCACAGGATCATTTAGAAAACCCAGATGTTTCCAGGAGTTATTTCCCATTTTATTTGCTGTTTTATGTCTGTATCCTGCCAAGTGGCCTTGAAGAAAGCTCTTCTGAATGGGATCTGAGCTACAGTGACTCACATGTGGGTCCCCCTGTCACACCTGTATATGGTTAGCCCACTACACTGCTCTACTGACTGACAGTTAATGTCACAAATGAAAGATAATTCATCTGATCATGCAGCTATGAAACAGGGCACAGAAGGTATCTGAAACCCACCAGGCACATCCCTCCCAGATCAAGCCTGCACCAGCCAGGTTTGTCCTAACAGTATACAGACAGTGGGAGTATTCAATCCAATCCCCAGCCAGATTAGTCTTGGAAGTGCTGTATTTTAGCAAGAGTAATGCCCCTCACATTCCCCAATACTCAGCTATTCAGTGCCCAAAACCACCACGTCCCCCCCACCCCATCCACAGAGATTCCTGGGAATCATGAATCATAGAATGGTAAGGTTGGAAGGGACCTCAAGGATCATCTAGTTCCAACCCCCTGCCATAGGCAGGGACACCTCCCACTAGTACAGCTCACTCAAGGCCTCATCCAATCTGGCCTTGAACACATCCAGGGAGGGAGCAGCCACAACCTCCCTGGGCAACCTGTGCCAGTGTCTCACCACCCTCACTGTAAACAACTTCCTCCTAACATCCAGTCTAAATCTCCCCTCTGCCAGTTTAAGCCCATTGCCCCTTGTCCTGTCATTGCAGGACCTTGTAAATAATCCTTCCCCAGCCTTCCTGTAGGCCCCCTTCAGATACTGGAAGGCTACTATCAGGTCCCCTCGAAGCCTTCTCTTCTCCAGGCTGAAGAGCCCCAACTCTCTCAGCCTGTCCTCATAGGAGAGCTGCTCCAGCCCTCTGATCATCTTTGTGGCCCTCCTCTGGACCCGCTCCAACACTTCCATGTCCTTCCTGTGCTGAGGGTTCCAGAACTGCACACAGTACTCCAGGTGGGGTCTGACGAGAGCAGAGTAAAGGGGCAGAATCCCCTCCCTTGCCCTGCTGGCCACGCTTCTCTTGATGCAGCCTAGGACTCGGTTGGCTGTCTGGGCTGCATGTGCACACTGCAGGCTCATGTTGAGCTTTTCATCAACCCAGACTCCAAGGTCCTTTTCCTCAGGGCTGCTCTCCAGCCATTCACCACCCAGCCTGTATTTGTGCTTGGGATTGTGCCTACCCAGGTGCAGGACCTTACACTTGGCCTTATTGAATTTCATGAGGTTGGCCTGGGCCCACCTCTCCAGCCTGTCCAGGTCCCTCTGGATGGCATCCCTGCCCTCTAGCAAGTCGACTGTGCCACACAGCTTGGTGTCATCTGCAAACTTGCTGAGGGTGCACTCCATTCCTCTGTCCATGTCACTGACAAAGATGTTAAACAGCACTGGTCCCAGCACTGACCCCTGAGGGACACCACTTGTCATAGGTACATGCTGAAGAGGTACATGCTGCTGCAGCCCCACACTGCCAAAACAAACATTAAAGATACTGTAATAAATGCAACCCCAATATGAATTAAAGCCTCCAGGTTAACCCCCAGGATTGCTACAGGCTGCTGTGCTGGCGATAAAACCTTCACAAAGGTGTCTGAACAGTTGGGTCCTTCTTCCTCCCTTGCAGCAGAAACCAGCCTGTAGCTCCATAAAATAAGCATCTATGGTGACTTTCATTTGTGTTTCTCCCTGATAATTAAGGTGAGCCATAAAAATGAGGGGCAACAAGAAAATCTCCCTTTTGAGAAGACTTGGCACCCTCTAGACCCATTAATGCCCCCCACAGCCCACCTCAGTGCAGCCACCCAGGACCTTCTCAATGTTAAAACAACATAAACAGCATTGGGGACCACAAACAGCTCAGGTCAAAGTAGAGCAAGGTTCCCTGGATCAGTGGAGCACTAAGGAGGCAATGCAGTGGAATCCATCTGTGTCCAGATGGACACCACATTGCTGCTTCAAGCCTCTGACAAAGTTTTAAGCTTAAATTAGGCGCTGCAAAAACTTTTGGGACCAGGCTGAATTCCCACTTGGGAACGCACTGTGGGAGTTTGATCATCACTTAAGCAATTCTTTTATGCTCCTGCACTGAAGAAGAGATAAACAGGGAACAGAGAAAGTGCAGCCATCATCTACTTGACCACCCCTAACATGCAGGCTAAAAGGGAGGGAATAAGGAACGGTGTTTTCCCCTTTTCCCTTCAGCCTGGCATTAAAAAGACAAGACACATCCCTAACTATAAGCCTCTATGAATGAAAAACTGGCAGAGTCAATAAAATGTGAAGTAAACCCTAATTCATTTTTACTATATGACCTACTTTCAGCAGGTTTTGATTCACATGAGCAGTGAGAGCTTCAAGGTGGTGATTCGGCAAGGTCTGATCATTAAAGTCGTTCTTTGCTTTATGGCTTTCAGCTTCAAGGGATAAGAAAACACATTTCTGTCAGAGGCACTCTCCAAAAACGTCCCCTTGGCACAAATCTCACAGCAGCCAGGGAGAAAAAAGGGTATGAATGGAAACGCTGCTTCAGAGCTGAACAACGATGGGAATGAGGAAAAGCTTAATTGAGGGAGGTGATGTCCTCTCTGCTGTCCTCAAACACCCCCTGAGTCTCACCTGAAGCCCTGCAGAGCAGCTTGGGGTGGGGACCCAGGCAATGTTCCCCAGTCCCCAAGCATCCCCTTGCTGCAGCCATGACTCAGCTGCATGCCCTGCAGGGGTCTAGCTGCCATGGATGCCTGCCTGCCTGCCCAACAAAAGAACAAAAATGTCAGTGCCCGTTTGCTCTGACAGGTCAGGATGTGGCCCTGACCTATCTGCCAAAATAACAGCAACTGGAACACACAGTTCATGTCTGTGCTCTCTGGGTTAACAGCTTCACTCCAGCTGGCAGATGAGGAGCAGTGGCACCTCCACAGCCACGACAATCCTGTGTTCCTCCAGGAGCAGAAATGCTTCACCTCAGGCCAGGGCAAGGCATGTGGCTGAGAAAGGGAAGCCTCTCATTAACTGCTTCCATGTTGAGTGAGGGGAGAGAGCTCCCACTGCAGAGACACAAGAAAAATGAAGCCAAAGCCCAGAAACCAAACCAAAGCTCAAAAACTGTGCACATTTCCCAGACATATTGTGAATGTACACACCTGGGGATATGAAAAAGCAAACAAACAAACAAACAAACCCCAAGCTAACAAAACTAAACCCAAAAACCAAAGTTCTATTTTTCCACCAAGAAATCATAATTTGAATATTTGGAATCAGAAGAGTTTCCTCTCCCCACCACCTAAGCAAAGCATCTGGGAGAATATGTCCTTTATCCAAGAAGAGGGAAAACAATTTCTGGGTTGAGCCTAGAAAAATGAATCAATAAACCCTCTAAGGCTCAGCTGGATAAAATGCTATGCGAGCTTTTAGGTAGAGCTGAGACTGACCTTCAAGCCTGGCCTGGCTAACCTTAGCTTTCTCAATAAAGAAGAATAAATAAAAACAAAAGATATGATGCCCTGAGCCTTGGTGTTCTGATGGACACAGACACCCTCCTGGCATCACCTCTGGCTTGCCAGTAGTCAGTACATTTAAGACTTACCTTACCTCTGTCACCTAGAAGCAAAACCACACAGCTACACAAATGAGGATTTTTCATCTTTTCAATGGGGTCGGGGGGATTATTCAAAAAGAAGTTGCTATCAGCCTCTTAGGAGACATGAAAAGGTCACAGAGCAGGCTGCAGAATATTTTCCCAGCCTTCCTTGAGAATATTTAAACCTCTATGATCTCTCTATTTTAAGGACTTCTTCGGGATCCTTTCCAAAAATTCCAAAAAAATAATCAGTTACTCTGAAAGTGCTTCACAAAAGGACGTGTAAGGACAGCCACAGTGTCAGCAGGGAAACAGAGTTTGGTACTTCTATGAACTCTGGCAGCAGAGACACAGGCAGATGGAAGGAGCAGCAAGGGAGCTCAGCTCAGCTTATCGTGTGCAGGGACCCAGCAGGAGGGTATCCGTGCGACCCAGCGACGGGCACCTCGCTTCGGTGCCACAATTGCCATTCCTCGATCTCACTGCTCACCGCATCTGCAGCAAAGGGGTTGAGGCAAGGGCTGACCCAGGCAGGAGACATTGGGTGGAAACAAGAGCAGAGGAGAGATGAAAGGGATGGGGAACGCAGCCCAGCCCGCTGGCCTCGCTGCCTGCCCAGCTGCCGGGAAGCTGCCAAGCCCAGCAGCAGAGATGCTGCAGGATTGCGTTCGCTTGGCTCGGCACACGTCGGGAGCGGAGCTGCCTGTGAGTCACAGCTCTGCACCACTCGCTGCCCGCTTCCCTCCCCTTCCCACAGGCTCCAGGATCATTCTTATTGTTATTATTATTATTCCATTCTCCTTTGGTTTTTTGTGGGGTTTTTTTTCCCCTCCTTTTTTGACTCACTGCTAGCCAAAATACCTTCTGCTCTGCAGAGAGTGCAAGTCAGGGCTGATGGAGGAGCCTGCCAGCTCCAGCCATGGCCACGGTAGAGAAGCACGAGGGATGGAGGCTTTTGTTTTCCAATCATTCCATCACAGAAGCCCCTTGAAGGAGATTGGCTGCAAGCTGCAATAACAAAGCACGTTTTCAGTGCTTGATTCACGACACTGACTCAGGCTCTAAAAGCCTCTAACTCTTCCACTAGCTCCCAGCTAATGGGATGTCCCCAGCCTCACCCATGGGTTGCTTTGCACAGGGACTCCAGCAACTTCTGTCATAGGCTGGGGACATTCTTTTTTCTTCTCCATTCACCTTAATCATTATAGACTTTGTTTTACTCTTAAATATTAAACCAAGCTCACATAGCCGTGAAGACTGTGCTCTCCTGCTGATGGGAACAGCCTCATGGTGTTGCTCTTCAGATACAGCTCAGTGCAAACCATTGTGCTACGAGGCCTTTCTCAGGATGACACCTGATGAAGAGGCAGGCTGGGGACATAACTACAGCTGGGACACAGTGGACCAAAAGCTAAGATAGCCATTGGTATTGTGGTTGGCTGCACAACCATGCTAGGGTTTGAAAGGGCAAAGGTGTGTGCACATCGCACAAGGTCAGTGTTTGCAGAGGACTCAGCACACCCCAGCTTATGCAAAGATCTCATGGGCAGTGCCAGTGGTAAGCACTGATTGTGAATACACCAAAAAAAAAAAAAAAAGAGGTATTTGAAGCTATTAAAAAAAGCAGATGCCACCCATCCTTAAGCATTTGATGGACACGGTCTAGGCAGATGCACAACAATGTTTTAGTTCCTACCTCCAGTTGATGAGCAGCATCTAAAGCCAGCTGAGTAAAATTAATCCTTGCCTCCCCATCTTGGCTGCTGGCAGAGGAGCTGAGGAGTTACTTTTAAAGAAAAAAGAAAAAAAAAAAAAAGTGGTTTGTCCCATTCTAACAGCCTATACAGGCCACAGGCACAAAGATGCCACCACCAGAGCAGAGTCAGAGGCTTGCAGCCACAGCTCCAGTTTCCATGGTTAAGCTTTCATCCAGAAGTCAAAGCCACCTGCATACAAAGTGAACTATATCAGTTTTGAACAGTGACCCTCGTGGCACAGTCGCCTTTCTCTTCAGAAAAATGCTGCTTTTCACAGATGCCTCCTGCTTGTTGAGATCTAAGACATGCTTGCATCCTCCATAAGGGACCACAGCTGGTGCCAGGCCCTGCAAATGCACAGATTGTGTGTGACGCCACCAGAAACCATCCTGGGTCCAGGTAATTGGTTTCCACAGCTGCCCTCTCACTCAGCTCCCTTTTATCAATTCTTCAAAGTATACTCTGATTCTGTTCAATGAGATCTTGTTTCTACGCCAAGCCAGTCAAAATACAATTTGTTAGCACCAATTCTGCACTCAAGTAAGGCTTTCTCCTCTGCTCCTGAAGACAGAGGAGTCCTGAAGGAACCACAGCCAAATCTGCACCTAATGAAGGGGCCTCCTTCCACTGCACTATCTGCACCAGCAAAGGTTGCTTAGAGGATGGAGTAACTGGAAAGCTCATTCCCTCCAGATAACAGCCCACTCCATACTGAATGTTGAACCCAAGATGTGCTAAGACTCATCTTTTTTTTTTGTTTGTTTGTTTTTTTTTTTCTTTCTCTTTTTTCCAGCAGTGGTTTTCCCTCTGTAACAACCCCAGAGCCAGTTTCCCCTCCCCTGAGGACTCAAGGTCAGTGGGACCTTGGAAGAAGCAGGAGAGTCTCTGCTATAGGGTGGTTTGTGTATCTATGGGGTATGTATCTCACAGAATTATTAAGACTGGAAAAGATGATCTCAGGATCATCAAGCCCACCAAACAATGTCCCAAACTGCCCTGTCTACCCATCTCTTGAACACCTTCAGGAATGGTGACCCCACCACCTTCCTGGGCAGGCTGTTTGAGCACCAGGCCACTCTTTCAATAAGGATATTTTTCCTAACATCCAATCTAAGTATGAATCCAATCACACATGAACAGAGTACCCTGGATACTTCAGTAAACGAGCTGGTCCTTACTCCTGCAGCCCCCATGTCTCTTAAGCTATTTGCTAAATAAATGCAGCAGCATTTTCTGCTTCAGCTGCACCTCTGCTTTTTCCACTGGGTGAATCTCTTTCCTTTCTCAGCATTTCTGGCACTTCCATTCCTTTTGCTAAAACCAGCAGTACATCTTGTGGTAGCTCCTAATGCTGGGCATCAATAAAACATGACCAGCCTGCCAAGTCCTTTGTTTTCCAGTCAAACATATATTTGCTTTCTCCCTCTCAGTACCATTTTCTTTTAAGCACCAGCTCAGCTGGGGGACTTCTGCATCACTACTGCTGGGCTGACATCATTTAGATGGATGTTGTAGGACCCGGTACCCTTGAGAGCTGCCTTACTCCTCCATCATTCAGAGGTACTCATCTATTACAAGCATTTCCCTTCACATTTTCCTTCCCTGCTCTAACAAAACATTAACATCCACATCAGATGCATTATATTTGCTACACAGCTTTAGATACCTCTGCCCCACACAGTTTTAGGTGAAGACTTTGTACCCGTTAAGGCCTGAAAGAATGAGTGCCAGTGGCCTTTTGTAGGTTAATCCACCAGAGATCAAGAGAGTGCAAGACATCCTGTCTATTCAAATTACTCATTTCACAGTCTAATAGCATGAATATTAATATTGCCCATTGAAAAAAGTGTGTTAATTAGGAGGCTGGCAGTTTTCTGGACCGCTGCCACCCAAAGTAAGCACTCAGGGGTAGGTGACCATGCAAGCTGAGGTCTCAAATCGCTGTTTTAACAGTGGCACGCTGGGTTCTGCCACAAGAGCCAAACAACCAAAATAATTAAGGAGGGAACAACCCTGCAGAGGGTTAACTTTACTTATTTCTTATCCTTCTTCCCTCAATTTAAGAGGGACATTGAGATACTTGAACATGTCCAGAGAAGTGCAGCGAGGCTGGTGAGAGGCCTTGAGCACAGCCCTATGAGGAGAGGCTGAGGGAGCTGGGATTGTTGAGCCTGGAGAAGAGGAGGCTCAGGGGAGACCTTCTTGCTGTCTACAACTACCTGAAGGGTGGTTGTAGCCAGGAGGAGGTTGCTTTCTTCTCTCAGGCAAGCAGCACCAGAACAAGAGGACACAGTCTCAAACTGCACCAGGGAAAGTTTAGGCTGGAGGTGAGGAGAAAGTTGTTGCCTGAGAGAGTCATTGACTGCTGGAATGGGCTGCCCAGGGAGGTGGTGGAGTCACCGTCCCTGGAGGTGTTCAAGGCAGGTTTGGACGTGGCACTTGGTGCTATGGTCTGGTCTTGAGGTCTGTGGTAACAGGTTGGACTTGATGATCTTTGAGGTCTCTTCCAACCCTGGTGATACTGTGATATTGTGATTTATGGCCAGATCCAGCTGTGGCAGTTTTTACTAGAACTTCTCACTGACAAAGATGCTCGGGACTGTATTTCTTGGGTTGGTGACGAAGGGGAGTTGAAGTTGAATCAGCCTGAACTGGTTGAGCAAAAATGCAGACAGCATAAAAACAAACTCAAGATGAAGTATGAGAAGTTTAGTTGGGCTTTGAGGTATTACTATGATAGAGAGATGATCTGCAAAGTGCAAGGCAAGAGGTTTGTGTACAAATTTGTCTGCTACTTGAAAACTCTCATTGGATAAACTTCTTGCTCTGGTATCAACATCGAAAACTACTTTTGTTTCCTGACAGTACAATACAGAGCATGGTTTTCTATAAAGAACTGGGACTAACAGGCAAATGTAGATATATGAGTGCAAGCACTTAACTGGTTTGAATGACATTGTTAATGCTAGACAAATAGCAAAAAGCAAAGATGCAGTGCAGCAGAGTTGAATGGGCTGGTTACAGAATGTGAGCAGGAGGAACTAGCCAAGATGCAGACTGGATATTAGGAGGAATTTGTTTACAGTGAGGGTGATGAGGCACTGGAACAGGTTGCCCAATGAACAACTGGCCAGTGAGCCCAACAGAACAGTTGTGGCTGCTCCCTCCCTGGAGATGTTCAAGGCCAGGTTGGATGAGACCTTGAGTAACCTGTACTAGTGGGAGGTGTCCCTGCCTATGGCAGGGGCTTGGGTCTAGATGATTCTTGAGGTCCCTTCCAACCTTACCATTCTATGATTCTATTTTTCCTCTACTAATGTCAGTTGTTCCCCTTCCCAGGAAGAGAGTATTTAACCAGACCACAAATAATTCACACAGCACACATGTGTTGGCTGCTGGGGGGTTCCGAAGCAAACCGAACAAATGCCTCATTAATAACTAAGTGCCAAGAAATGCAGAACAAATTCTGTACCAGACTACCAAAACCCATAGGAGCTCATTGTTCTGATGCTTACCTCAGATGAAACACTGTGCTCCTTTGATAAGACTACTTGGGGCACACAAAATAGAATGCTTGAGGTTGGAAGGCACCTTGAGGATCATCCAGTTCCAACCCTGCTGCCACGGGCATGGACACCTCCCACTACCCAGGTTTGTCAAGGTCTCATCCAGCCTGGCCTTGAACACCTCCAGGAAGGGAGCATCCATGACCTCTCTGGGCAATCTGTTCCAGTGTCTCATCACCCTCACTGTAATTAATTTCTTAGAATCAGGATCAGTCAGGGTTGGGCAGGACCACCAACATCATCTAGTTCCACCCCCTCTGCCATGGGCAGGGACACCTCACACTAGATCAGGTTGGCCAGAGCCTCATCCAGTCTGGTCTTAAACACCTCCAGGGATGGGGCTTCCACCATCTCCCTGGGCAACTCCTTCCAGCTCTCACCACCCCCATGCTGAAGAGTTTCCTAACAGTCTGAATACCATTTCTAGCTTTGCTCCATTCCCCCCAGTCTTATCACTATCTGACATCCTAAAAGGTCTCTCCCCAGCTTTCTTGTAGGCCCCCTTAAGATACTGAAAGAGCCACAATAAGGTCTTCTTGGAGCCTTCTCCTCTCCAGACTGAACAGCCCCAGTCCCCTCAGTCTCTCCTCATAGCAGAGCAGCTCCAGCCCTTTGCTCATCCTTGTGGCTCTTCTCTGGACACCTTCCAGCACCTCCATATACCTCTTGTACCAGGGGCTCCAGAACTGGACACAGTAGTCCAGGTGGGGTCTCACCAGAGAAGAGCAGAGGAAGAAAATCACCTTCCTTGTCCTGTTGGTCACACTACTTTTCATACAGCTCAGAACACAGTTGGCCTTAGGGGCTGCAAGTGAGCACGGCCAGCTCACATTCGAGTTTCTCACCAGGTGACATCCCTGAGTCCTCCTCCTTAAGACTGTTCAGGAGCCACTCCTTGCCCAGCCTACACAGAGAAGGCAAGGTCCACATCTGCACAAGGAGGACATGTGAGAGGTCATAATAGTTCATACACAATTGTCTTAGAATCATAGAATGGTTGAGGTTGGAAGGGACCTCAAAGCTCAGCCAGTTCCAACCCCCCAACATAGGCAGGGACACCTCCCACTAGCACAGGTCACTCAAGGCCTCCTCCAACCTGGCCTTGAACACCTCCAGGGAGGGAGCAGCCACAACCTCCCTGGGCAACCTGTGCCAGTGTCTCACCACCCTCACTGTAAAGAAATTCTTCCTAACATCCATGTTCAATCTCCCCTCTGCCAGTTCAAACCCATTGCCCCTTGTCCTGGTATCACAAGATCTTGTCAATAGTCCCTCCCCAGCCTTCCTGTAGCCCACTTCAGATATTGGAAGGTTACTACAAGATCTCCTGGAAGCCTTCTCTTCTCTAGGCTGCAGAGCTCCAACTCTCTCAGTCTGTCCTCATAGCAGAGCTGCTGCAGCCCTCTGAGCATCTTGGTGGCCTCCTCTCTGCACTCACTCCAACAGTTCCAAGTCCTTTTTGTGCTGGGGGCTCCAGACCTATATGCAGTACTCCAGCTATGCAGGTAAAGCTCCCCTAAGCTCAGGGTGAGCTCTGGTCACTGGTCTGTTAATAGCACATTGATGATCTTTAACAGATATGATGTTGCCCCTTTCCAGTTTCCATCTCTATTTTTATTCTTCCAGCATGGTGTGCAATCTTCAGTGAAGTCTGCTCATCTCAAGGTTAACCTTTGTTTCCTACTAGTAAAATAAAAGGTCAGCCCCAGCCCTGACACCAGTAAGGTCTCCTGGATGTTTACAGACTTGATGAATTGAATGTCAGCAAGCATCTAGCCACAGAGGAATCAAGCAGATGTGGTCCCAGGTACTGCTGGTCCCAGGACACCACCAGAAATTTCCCAAAATGCTGGAGACTTGCAAACCACCACCACCCCCCTTTTCCCTCCCCCCCCCCCACTACAGAACAAATCCCAAACCTTTTGGAAGTTTGTGTAAGAATGAGATTTCCCTAGAGGAATCCAACCCAAATAAAAACTCCATAGGTTTTGCTTGGCTGTGGTGTTTCGGCAAGATGGAGAGGGTGGAGGAAAACATATTAGACCCTTTGGATCTTGATTGTTCTTCTTCAGGGGAAGCATATTCCTTGGGAAATACTCTACATTTGGAACACAAATCCAAGCTTTCCACCTGTGAAGACACTGCCATGGTTTTCAAGGATTGAGTCCTTCTGCTCCTCAGAGAGGTGGTCACCAAAGTAAGTTTTCACAAACCAGGGTTTCACAGAACGGTGCAACTGACAGAACTTACAGCATTGCCCTCTTCAGCATAACAAGAAATGCTAATTTTGACTCCTATCTTTCAGTAAAGAGATACATTTCCTCCTGCAAGACCTTCAGCAAAGCTTCCTTGACCCATTTACCAAAGCAGAAACTTAAAAACATCTGCCAAGACATAAGGACTTCATTTTCAGAAGTCCTCAGCACCCTGACCCACTGCATATATCCACAGAAGAAAGCTGTCTACCAGCATAGCTGAAGGCTAGGTCATTTTCTGCCTCCATGTAAGTGAAGGCATCTGAAACCCGAGCAGACTTCTGCAAGCACAGATGAGCAGGGTCTTTGGTTTTTGGATTCCCAGCCTGCCACGTGGCTGCAGACAAGATTTTGTGACATCAGACCCCATCTGGAGTCTTGTGTGCAGTTCTGGAGCCCCCAGCACAGGAAGGACATGGAACTGTTGGAAAGGGTCCAGAGGAGGCCACCAAGATGCTCAGAGGGCTGCAGCAGCTCTGCTGTGAGGACAGGCTGAGAGAGTTGGGGCTCTGCAGCCTGGAGAAGAGAAGGCTTCCAGGAGACCTTAGAGTAGCCTTCCAGGATCTGAAGGGGGCCTACAGGAAGGTTGGGGAGGGACTATTGACAAGGTCTGGGAATGCCAGGACAAGGGGCAATGGGTTTGAACTGGCAGAGGGGAGATTGAAAGTGGATGTGAGGAGGAAGTTGTTTGCAGTGAGGGTGGTGAGGCACTGGCACAGGTTGCCCAGGGAGGTTGTGGCTGCTCCCTCCCTGGAGGTGTTCGAGGTCAGGTTGGAGGAGGTCTTGAGTGACCTGTGCTAGTGGGAGGTGTCCCTGCCTATGGCAGGGGGTTGGAACTAGATGAGTTTTGAGGTCCCTTCCAACCTTACCATTCTATGTACAACACACACAGGCATGGGGGCGAGAGAGAGAGGTTGAACCACAAAGAATTTCAAGCTGCTGAAGGCCATCACTTGGAAGCAGCTGCAGAAACCTCTGATAATTCTCCAGGTTACTGAGCACTTCCCTGCTTAAATCTCTCCCTGGCCAGAGCTATCGCTTGTCACCCATCAAAAGCTAATTCTCTTTTTTTCCTGATTTCACCGCTATCTTCTCTGTTCCCCTCTCTCTGTATGAGTGCAAAGCACCTTTAATCTTAATTTCAGATGTACTTCTCATGATATTGCAGATGTGCTATCAGCAGCTGACAGTATTTGCCACCTATTTCTCCTTAAAGGACACTGCTTGACCTTGTAACAGCTTCCATACCTCCAGCTTTAGAGGCTGAGCCTTTCTATTTGAATGGATCACAAGTAATCACTTTTCTGTATCCATTATTAGCAGTGAACCAGCTACCCAGAGAGCTTCTGCTTTGGGATAGGTTTTTCTTCTCCCCCCCCACCCCTCCAAATGCAGCATTTTTCCCAGGCAGAGACATATTATGGCAATTCAGACACTGACAACTGTGTAAATCACACCCAGGCAAAAGTTATTGATGACCTCATTCCAGTAAAGTATGAGGTGATCAGACTGCCCCACGGTATTTTGATCATCTGAGAACCCTGAGATGGAAAAGTCACAGGCTCCATTTTGCCTGGATATCTAACAAAAGGCATTAACTGTGACAAAAGGCACTCAGAGTATTTCTCTTAAATGATCTCATTTCACACCAAGCAGTAACAAATACTCATTTTCCTTTATTAATACACTCTCCCTGCCCATAACTGGTCTCATTTTTCTAATTTTAAATTAAAAATGCTGTCTAGTTATTGATCCCTTCTGCTAGAAACCCTTTCTCCTGCTTTTATTAGTTGTTGTCCATAGCCTAATCTTAATGATAGGAACAGTTCACCCAACACAGCCACCTTGCTAGCAGACCTGTCCCCCAGGAACTGATGTGATTAATCTCTCCCAGGCAAGATAAGTCATGTTCTGCAGCCCCAGCTTCTCCAACACTGCTGGCATGCTTAGATTGGTACTCTCACATCTTTTATTGAATGATGTAGTTAGTTTATTTCTCCTCAAGAGCCCTCCCAAACAGGTTGTGAGCGGTCACCAATGAGGGAAGAAGAAAGCCTAATGCTTGGCGTGCGCACTGTAGCTTTCAAGAGCATTTGTTCTTGTTCATCATTGGATTTCTCCCCGTGCCAACATGTCTGCAGGCTCACACAACCCAAGTGATGATCCCTAGTATTGGAACAGGGCTGAAGGCAGAAATCAACAGAGGCTAAGGTACACATTGTCCTAGACAAGCCAGGACTTGCATCCTCTCCCCACAGCCCAGCTAGGGCCTCCCAGACCCTCACCAGTGGGAATACCCCGCTACAGGGGCTCAGCCAGCACCAAGATGGGGCTCACACACTGCCCTTGCCTCACTGACAGAATCACAGACTGTCAGGGGCTGGAAGGGACCTCAAAAGCTCATCCAGTCCAGCTCCCTTGCCAGAGCAGGATCACCTAGACCAGATCCCACAGGAACACATCCAGGGAGGTCTTGAATATCTCCAGAGAGGGAGACTCCACAACCACCCAAGGGTAGCCTGTTCCAGAGTTCTGTCAATCTCAGTGTACAGTTCCCCCCTGTACTGTATTTCAACTCAGTGGGTGACATGCTGAGTCCTCATTCAACACAACCCCGGGCATCACAGGCAGAGAGTTCTTTCTGGAAGAAAAGGGGCAGGTTAGGAGAAATCACTGTACTACAAATATTCTGTCCAGCAGGAACAGGTGGGTGATTGTCTCTGTTCTGGGCACTGGTCAGATCACACCTCAAATACTGCTTTCAGTTTTGGACCACTCACTACTAGAAGGACATTAAGATGCTGAAGGATGTCCCAAGAAGAGCAAAGAAGCTTGTGAAAAGCGTAGAGCCTGAGCCTTATGAGAAGCAGCTGAAGGACCTGGGGTTGTTTAGGCTGGAGAAAAGGAGACTCAAGGGAGATTTCAGCACTCTCTACAACTACCTGAAAGGAATCATAGAATAGTTATGGTTGGAAAAAACCTTCAAGATCATCGAGTCCAACCATAATCTAACTCTACCAAGTCTGGTACTAAACCATGTCCTTTAGCACCACATCTCTGTGTCTTTTAATCACCTCCAGGGATGGTGATTTAACCACCTCCCCAGGGAGCCTGTTCCACTGTTCAAGAACCTTTTTCTTGAAGAAGTTTCTTCCAACATCCAACCTAAACCTCCCCTGGTACAACTTGATGCCATTTCCTCTCAACCTATCACTTGTTACTAGGTAGAAGAGACCAACAGTCTCCTTTCAGTTACTTGTAGAGAGTGAGGAGGTCTCACCTCAGCCTTCTTTTTCTAGACCTCAGCTCCCTCAGGTACTCCCTTAAAAGCTGTTCTCCAGACCCTTTGCCAGCTTCGTTATCATTCTCTGGCTCTTCTTTCCCAACAGATGATCTTCTTTACAAATTAAAACAAATTAAAAATTGTAGAAGAGTTCTTTTGGTAGACATTTAAGGGACCAGCTCACTGCTTGGCTGCTTCAGGGTTTTAAGGAGATTGAAGGATTCATAGAATGGTAAGGTTGGAAGAGATCTCAAGGATCANTCCCCTCTGCCAGTTCAAACCCATTGCCCCTTGTCCTGGCATTGCAAGACCTTGTCAGTAGTCCCTCCCCAGCCTTCCTGTAAGCCCCCTTCAGATCCTGGAAGGTTACTCTAAGGTCTCCTGGAAGCCTTCTCCTCTCCATGTTGCAGAGCCCCAACTCTCTCAGCCTGTCCTCACAGCAGAGCTGCAGCAGCCCTCTCAGCATCTTTGTGGCCTCCTCTGGACCCGCTCCAACAGTTCCATGTCCTTCCTGTGCTGAGGGTTCCAGAACTGCACACAGGACTCCAGGTGGGGTCTGATGAGAGCAGAGCAAAGGGGCAGAATCCCCTCCCTTGCCCTGCTGGCCACGCTTCTCTTGATGCATCCCAGGAGACAGAAGTTCTGGGATGCATCAAGAGAAGTGTTTCCAGTCTTCCATGCTGCCCATACAAGCTTCAAACTCTAAAGAACTTTTTATGTACCAGGCAGGGAGGGGAGCAGTTGGCTGCAGACTTCTGAATGCTCAAGTTAGACACTTAATGAGGCATCATATTCCCAACTAATGCACTCGCTCAGGGGTAAAGTGCAACACCAAGGAAAGTATTAGCACAAAGCCTTATAAATTGCAAGATGTGCTGGAGCAGAAGTATCCCATCCATACAAAATGAGATGCAAAGGAAGAAAAGAAGAATAAAATGGAAGGATGAAACGGTTCCCCACACACATCTCACCATTGCCAACATGAGGATGGCCCCAGAGATCTTGGTTGCAGGGACAAAGGTCTCCTCTACTCACTGGACCTTGCTGGAGCCCAGGAATGCTGGTGTTGGAGCCCAGGGATGGCACACTGTGCTGCTGACTCCCATGGAAGCCATCACCTGCTCAGCACTCAGCCATGAGCTGAAGGTTCAACTCCTTGCTATGCTTTGTAGCTAATTTGTCTTTGGCACACAGAAGCAGTGAAGTATTAGGATTAAACCAAGCAGGTCTGAGTGTTGATGTAGAGGTGCTGGAAAACGTGGGCAGAGACTTCAGCAATTACTGAAAAATGGGACTGCTATCATCTATGCCCCACTGCAGTGACCTGCTTTTCTTTCTACTCCTAGGCATGAAGCAAACCAGCTGAATTCACAGCAGAGGTAGAGTGCAGCACTGCTCTCTGCAGTCATGCCTCAGCCCTGGGTGATCTGGCACATGCAGCTTAAAGAAAGTCTGAAAGAAAAAGTCTGCTGAAATTTGAGGGTTTTTTTGGTCACTGAGGTTAACACATTTGAACCTTCCTCAGCAACAGTCACCTGGAATTTCAGTTTGCTTTGGTTATTTTTTTAATGCAAACCAGCACTGCCACACGAGCCACTGACCCAACTGCAGGCACAGAGCCCTGGCTGCTACAGCCCTAGCTGGAAAATCAAGGATAAATGGGCAGGGAGAAGGAGAAGCCTTGGAATGAGCTCCAAGCTTCCCTTTCCAACCCTTTTTCTGGCACCTTGATCACTACTTACCATGACATCAGGGTACCTGGAGGAGAAGCTTGGATGAAGAGGCTTGGATGTCATGCTGTGCCACGCCATTCCACCCCATCCTATCCCTTCCCATCATTTTAGATGTCCCCAGCAGGAATCACTGCAGGAGGGGTGGGCATGGCACCTTGCCTTGCTTCTGGCACCAAACAGGACCCTCTGGGTTGGATCACCACAACTTGTGCTGATGAAGGCTCAAGTTCCCCTGCACCCTTCTCCACCTGACTGCAGTGCTACCTGAAGCCCTAACCGACCTCCTTTTTGGTCAGCTATGCAGGAAGCTGAGGGAGACAGGGGCTGAAGGACAAGCACAGCATGGTGAGGACATGGGCACTGATTTGGGCTCCTAGTCACACACTTCCAGGAGCACATCCAAGCACAACAATTGAGAAACCTAAACACTCACACAAACACAAAAAAAAATACCCACATAAGAATTGAAGACCTAAACAAAGCAAAACAAAAAAAGAAATGTCACCCATCTGCCAGTCTTATGCAAGGGGAGGAAAGAACCCCACAATATTTGGAAGCAGACTGTGTTTGCTTGGCACTTTCCATCTTTAGGTAATTAGTGTAAAAGGGCTTCCCAGGTAAACCTAAGAATAAACTGCACATTTTAAGAGAGTCACACTTCTCTCTGCAGTGAGCCTTCAAAGCATAACCATGAGAAGATGCAGAGCTCCAACTGGCTCCCTGCAGGCACTGCTTGCCTTCAAGTCTGCAGGGTTAGCCACAAGTCAAGCTGCATCAAAACTGGAAGAGAGATAAAAAAGACAAGCTAGAAATGTCTCTGAAGACAAACACTCTGGCATCTGTGAACACCAGGACCAGTTTCCAGGGTACTGCTCCTCCCATCTCCTCTAAACCTTCCAAAACATCCTCTCCCGCCTTCTTAGCTGACACCTTCAGAGTCACGAGGAACAAAAGACATCCCAGCTCCAAAACCTACTTTTCAGTGCTTCTTTAGATGGTTTTGCTCAGCTGACCTACTAACAGCTAACTGCTGCTGTTCTTTGCTCCCCTGAGAATCATCATTGGCCCCAACCTTTTGCTTTCACGATGTTAGTACAGGGACACCCAGCACACCATCTCCTCATGGATGACTTGTAGAATCATAGAATGGTAAGGTTGGAAGGGACCTCAAGGATCATCTAGTTCCAACCCCCTGCCATAGGCAGGGACACCTCCCACTANTCGAAGCCTTCTCTTCTCCAGGCTGAAGAGCCCCAACTCTCTCAGCCTGTCCTCATAGGAGAGCTGCTGCAGCCCTCTGATCATCTTTGTGGCCCTCCTCTGGACCCGCTCCAACACTTCCATGACTTCCTCATACTGGTACCACCAACCAGCTCCCAGCTTCGCCCTGACCCCCAGCGCACCCCAGCATTACTGGAGGGAAAGAGGGGTAAAGACAGGGAAGGAGAAGAGATCATCAGAGCAAAGGTCATCAGAGAGGTCTGCAACAGTAGGAACTTGGCCCGAAGCTTCCTGTGCACTGCACTAGGCTCCAACTCACAACTAACCCAATACTCTCTAAATGCTATAAAACAATCAACAAAAATCGGCAGGCACCAGAGTCTACTTGGAGCAAGATGCTCCTCACCTGTTGCCTTGCAGCATTAGATCAACATAACCTAACAGCAAATGCTTTTTGCAGCCCACCCAAGCCCTACGGCATCCACATCTCACCCACTGGTTGTGGCTACACCCTTATAACATATTATTGTAAGATACTATAGCGAGTAGAGCAACAAAAGCTTAGTAGGATGAGAAGCTGCACTCCCTGAAAGGGAAAGTGATGCTTTCACAAGCAGTAACCCCAATTCTGAAAGCTTAGAATGTCTTCTAAACACCCCCAGATTCTGCAGCACAGAAGGCAGCAGGATACCACCACCAGGACTGGACCCAAAGCACCTGACCAAAGTCAAGGGACTCTGAGCAACTTGAAGAGCAGCCACACAAGCACAGACAAGGCTGACAACTCACAGAGAACAATCTCTCCTGGGGAACCTGAAGCCCTCCAGGAAGCAAGTCTTCTCAGACCTCACTTGACTTTACTCAGCATCTTCAAAGGTAGCTTTTGCCCCCCCTGAGCCACTGCAGATATTTTTTAATCCTGCAAAGTTGTGTAGAGTTTACAGAAGAGCATCCAGCAACATGTGGAAAGGACAAGGGGAGACCTTACAGGGAAACCTAAGGGAGACATTATAGCTGCATTTCAATATCTGAAGGTGTGCTAGTTTGAGGCTAATTGGAATATTTTAATAGAGAAAATTACACTACAGGCTGTAAAAGGAAAACATAGTGATGTCTGCTTCACTCATAGGCCTGCTGAAAAATTGTTTTGGGTAAAGAACATAGAATCATAGAATCATAGAATCATAGAATAGTAAGGTTGGAAGGGACCTCAAGGATCATCTAGTTCCAACCCCCTGCCATAGGCAGGGACACCTCCCACTAGTACAGGTTACTCAAGGCCTCATCCAATCTGGCCTTGAACACATCCAGGGAGGGAGCATCCACAACCTCCCTGGGCAACCTGTTCCAGTGCCT
>VWZE01005344.1:0-30426 GCA_013396675.1 Eubucco bourcierii
TAATGTCAATTATTACTGGTATATATGAGACGGCCAACGCACATTCCTCAAACTACCCTACTTTGCTGGCGCCCGTAAGACATCTGCAGTTTTTCACCTATTCTGTGCATAAATGGCAAGGGTCACCTGGCGAAAGTCATTCCAGACTAAGTGTTGAGCATCACACATCAAGAAAAGTTTCCTGAAAGCAAAGGCAGTATACTCGGGGGGAGACCAGAAAGAGTTGTCAGAAAGGAAGAAAGCACATAATAAAGTTTTAAAGAGCTAGAGAGAGAATGGAGGGGGGAAATCAGCAGTCAAAACCATGAATGTTTCAGGCAAAGAGAAAGGAAACAACCTGGATCTTCAAGTCCGTGGTGGATATGAAGATAAAAAGTGCTTTGTCTCCAACATGAAAGAATGTCTCTATCTGTTAGCAAAGGGGAAAAATTTCTAAAGGCAACAGCAGCAAACAACAACTTCTCTGGAGAGGGTTTAATATAGCCAGAGCAATGCAGTGTATTAGATGTCTTGTTGAAGCATCCTGTAGCCTGATTTTATATTGCTCTATAATTCCCACTTGGTTGATAGTGAACAGAAATCATAAATCCTGTGAAAAATTAGTATTTTATGTGCAGTTTGCATTTACAAGACACTGCTATAAACATCCGGTACCAGATACAGGGCATTAAAAAAGAGACCTAAGAGAATCACGTATTATGAAGTGAATTTCGTTATGTGAAAATCTGAAATATTTAATCCCTAAATACATTTATTATCAGTAGTTAGTACTGTTTTAGAGATTAGAAAAAATAAAGCTGATCACAAAAATCAATAATGGAAGAAAGGATAAAACCCCTGATGTCTTAATTTCTACTACCTGTCATTACCATCATATAGTTTACATAGTTTCTCTTACACATGTCCTTAAGGGTTTTTTTGTTGTTGTTGTTTGGTAAACTGAAATAGGTAAAGGTTCTGTTCATGGTGCTGTCTCACAGGGCAGAAGACTATGTGGTGCATCAGGTCTCCAACAAAACATTTTGATGAATCTTCTAATAGGTGCATAAGAGTTTTCATAGATGGGGTTGCATCTATAAAAAAACAACTCATGTCAGTACTTGCAGTCATTTGCACATAGTGGTTGAAATCTAAATTACATTAATCTGTAACTATAAAGTTCCACTCTGTGCATAAATCAGAGCAGGGGTTACCTCACAAAAGGATTGTTAAATCCTAGATGAACAAACACAAGGTGCAATATTACAGTGGTTTTTGTGTTAGATTTATTATTAAAATGTCTACAAAATGTACCTGAGGTGCAATAATTAATGATATCAGAGTGTATAGATATACAAGGAAGCAAGGATCTCTGAACTGCAGAATTTATAAACTGAGCAAAATCTAGTCTGAGTTCCCAGCTGATCGCAAGGAATTCAGACAGTGAATGGACATGAATGCTAATTCCTTTTCAACTGTTTCTTTTTGCAAGGTGCCTAGTAAACTACATATGAAGCAATGCTTCCTTCCATTTTTGTTTCCATCATTCTTCCATTTTTCTCCCAGTCTTTGAATCTCCTTTTCTTCAATCCCGTTTTAATTAAAACTGCAAAAATTACACACTAAAAATTCTTTCAACACAATTCTGTTTTCCCCAAATTTCAGCCCTTTCATTAGTCTCACAGTACAACGAATCATAACGGTTTTATTTAAAGGAATTAATAAAATTCCTCTCAATAATTAAATAACTCATGATCAGTTTCACAAGTGATTAGTCCTTAGATGATGCAGTAACTACTCAGTGCTGGGAGAGGCTGGGAGCATTAGAACTTTCCCTTTCAGCTCAGACACTGGTGAAGGTGTCCTGACATTTGTAATTGTTGTGGTAGGCCTAAACAGGCCAAAATAGGCTTATGCATGTCCTGGCTTGCCCAGACATGTTTTTCTGCTCTCACTCCTTCTGTTTTGGGGAGAAGCAACCACAGGAAAGAGGACAAAGAACCTGGAGCCAGTGAGTCTGAGGACCCTGGCCATTTGCATCCTGTGGTAAACAAGGTACAAACCCTCAGCTTGTGTATGCTTTCTTCAAGGCCTGTGCTCTGCCCTAAAAAGGGTAAAGCAAACCTATGGCTTCACCTAGTATGGTCAAGTTTGGCTAACTGCCATTCTGATTGGCTATTCTGTGTCCAAAGTCCCATTAGTCTCGGGCTGTATTGATAAAGGGGGATAAGCAGGTGACACAACAACTTGCTCTGCCATTGTATCTACGCTTGTTTACTGCTACTACTGCCTTATTGTATCCTGAGCTGCCTGGAAACTCCATTGTGTCGAGGTTACCAGGAACAGGCTCTAAATGCCTCCACGTGATCGGCCTGCACAGCCAGTGTGACATCTGTGCTAAGACTGCACATTGCAAGACATCCTGCCTCCACCTGAAATTCTCCTGCCAAGACGGGAAGTCTTGGAGATACACAGATCATCCAGAGAGATCAGGACCAGCTCAGAGATAGTCTGCCTCCCTTCCCCAGCACCCTGAAGCCTGTTAAGAATCAGAAGTCTCAGCAGATGACAAGACAATAACAGAATTCCCTGAAAGCATTTGGGTACTGTCTGAAGCTGTAGCTAGCCCTGTGAGCCAGGAGATATTTTGTGAGTAAATCCTTAAAGCCTCTTGTAATTCACCATTGCCTTTTGCCATAAGCAGAAAGGAACTCCTTGAGTCCATCTAGTGGACAAGCGTTGTATTGACTGCAAGCAGTACATTAACTGCAGGAACCTTCTCTTGCAGTTAGTTCAGTTGAGTTCAATTAATGTTATATATTACTACTAGTTATTTCTAGATCCTGTTATTATCTGTGTAAAGTTTCCATGACTGATGCAAAGAACTGGTTATTATTAAAATTAGTGGCTGGGGTGGCAAGAGTTCTGAATATTGAATGTTAATAAACAATATTAATATTTGAAAATCATATCTCACATCAATCCCCTTCCATTACAGTAATTATTCAAATATGCTACATTTTAAAGTATTTTGAGCTGAGGTTGAGTACTGCTTGAATGTGCCTGATGTGCACATTTCCACGGAAATCCATTTCAGTAGATTTATATTTAAAGTGGAAATTATATTCCCGACCTTTTAAAGTGACCATGAAAAGCCATTTTGTGAGAACTGTAAATCTCTGTTTTGTTGGTTTCATCTAGTACAGACGTCATGTTGCCTTGACCTTCTGTCAAGCTAGTCCTTGCCTGCTGACAGAACATAGGCCAAGATATTGAGTGCAGAAAGAGTTCTTAGTACTTTGGCAACAGGACTTCTTGTTTGATATACTGAGTCAGGATTATAATCTTTGAATCCTTCTATCTTGGCTTAGGAAGGGCTGCACTGTGTCACTTGGTATGATAATTATCAAGAGAAGGTGGGGATAGGGTGAGAATGCTTGATTTTCCCATCTGAATTGTAAATAAATCAGAAGTTTGCCGAATGCTTAAGTTCAATGTATACATGCAGTCATTAAATATGTCTAAGAAGATTTGAAATAGGATGTGTCCGGGTCATGTGAAGGTCTGCAGGAAAGGGAGGGGACTGGTTACAGGACAGGACTGTGCAGAGGGACATGAGTATTGCACATGGTTAACAAGAAGGACTCCAGTACCTGAAGGGTGCCTCCAAGAAAGCTGGGGAGGGACCTTTTAAAGGGCTTGTTGTGATAGGATGAGAGTTTAAGCTTGAGGAGCTAGATTTAGACTGGATATTAGGAAGGAATTCTTTACAGTGAGGGTAGCGAGATGCTGGAACAGGTTGCCGAGGGAAGTTGTAGATGTCTTCTTCCTGGAGGTGTTCAAGGCCAAGCTGGGCAGGGCCTTGAGCAACCTGGTTTTGTGAAAGGTTCTTGCCCATGGCACAGGGGTTGGAAATATGTGATTTTTAAGGTCTCTTCCAACCCACACCGTTCTACGGTTCTATGATGTTTACTTTGAACCTTTATTACAGGTGTGGGTTATTAGAAGTCAAAAGCAAATATACAGATTAAGGAAATTACAATTTAATTTCTTTTATTACTAAAAATAATTGTAAAATCCTGGCCTCAGTTAGTGTTCTGCTTTCTTACTAGATTGAAATTAAGAGTTCTTAAAGTAGCAAGCAAATAGTCAAAACCTTCAGTCAGCACATACAAAAAAACTGATATACTGTACACTGTTTACATCCCTCTTGAAGTTTCAGAGTATTAAATGTAATGTGTGCTATTGTGCTTCTTCTATTGGTAACTCCCTTTTAGAATGGCTTAAAACAGCCTTGAATCAATTCAGGACTGATGTACAGACTGGGAATAAGCTCACAAAATAAATGGAGTGCTGCAGAACACACATGATAGCACAAGGAGCTTTGAAAACTGGCACACTGTGGAGCAGTATGGATTGGTAACTTGAATTAACTCACCATGTGATGGGTACCAAAGCATGATTTGGGAAGAGGTGACAACATTATAGACTGACATGGAAGCTCTTTGCGCAGAGGAGCACAGTCCCTCATTTGAAGGTGGGGAACTTTTAGATTAGTTCAGCTGTAGCATGTAAGCCTGACATGGTATGGCATCTACTGGAAGGGAATAAATTCTGTTTATTTCTCTGTCCTTTCAGTGTCACACACAGTACTACAGGTTGTGTTGTGGCTGCTGTATGTACTAAAGGCAAATATTTGAACTCCTAGTTGCTTTATAATGCTCTAATTAATAACTATGTAGAATAAGCACATGCATCTCTCAGTAAGCATGCTCAAAATCTGCACGATTAGCCTCAGAAGGTGTTTTTTGTCAGAGGAGCTTGTCTCCGGGCTTGTTACTGAAAATTGTAGACAGTTCAGAAAGCCAGGATTGGATCATCACAAAGACGCACGAGCTCGGGTGCTAGAGGCTATCCCCGCAAGGCTAACATCGCAGATGAAACTCGCGGCAGAGATTTATGCAGATATATGAGCTACGCCTCATGTCAACATCTGCCAATTATTCATTGGGAGGTGTTGACATGAGGCGTTGGTAATACATTTAACGCCTCCCGTTAAAGGTCCAGAGTCTCTTGAATTCACTGCGCATGCTCATAGGGTGAGGCATTTTTTTTCCAGTCGGAAGGTGTGGAGTTCAACGTTATGGCGAGGCCAGATTAGTCTAGGACAGTATTTTTCGAGTCAAAAGCTGACAACGTTATTCATTAGCACTTTTTACGTATTTGTCTAGGATGCTTCAACTCTCGAGGACACCTCGAATAGAAGTCCCTCTCTTCACAGTTGCAGTATGTCGTCTAAAGAACGGTTTAACCCTGAACATGCACGCTGCTTTGGTAACGGTGGCATTTCTTCCGTTTTTCCGCATCGCATTCAGGAAGGGGCCTGTCCCGCTGCCTCCTGCCCTGTGCCGGCTGACGGACAGCGGCGTGCTGCTGCAGCCACACCGTATTTTCCTAGGGCCTCAGGGCTGTTGAGGAAAGCGGCTGAGCTTGCTGTGCTCGGCTTGCACCTCGCTTCACGCTGAGAAGAGTGCGGCACGAAGTGGGGCAGCTTGTGAGGGCTGGCTAGCCAGGCCGAAGCTTTTGTGGGAGTATGCAGCCCTAGAAGAGGCGGAATTAGCAGTGGGAAGCTCTCCCTTCACCTTCACCTTCATGGCACCTGGCAGGGCTTGTTGGATAACCCTCCCTTTCTCAGCATAGCTCGCTGCCTGCCGGTAAGGCCGAGCTGCCTCGGCGCCAGCTCCTCCTCCGCGCCGGCAGAGGGCGGTACAGCGACGTCAGGCCGCGCCGCCGTGCGGAGGAAGGTGTTAGCCATGGCCGTGCTACTGGAGACTACGCTGGGCGACCTGGTGATCGACCTGTACACGGAGGAGCGGCCTCGCGGTAGGAGCTGACACGGGCGCGGCTGACGGCAGGCGCGGTTTTACCCCTGGCGCGGGCAGGTGGAAGCTTGGAGTAAAGCTGCGGGTGGGCTGGGGGCCTTCGCATGGCCGGATGGAGCCAAAGGAGTCTGGAAGTGCCGGTTTTGGACCGACCGGCCCTTTTCCTGGCTAGCGCCGGGGCGCTAGGGAAGGAAGCATACTCCGCTTCTCTGCGGCTCGGAAAGCTGCGAAGCTTTCGCAAGTTTCCCCGCTATTCGGGTTGGAAGCTGGGCCCTTCCTCCGCGCTTCCGCGGCCACAGGCTTTCCTCAGATCTGCCCGGCGGCACCCCGACCGCGACCCTTGCAGCGAGCAGAAGCCTTTTACGGGGGCTGTAGCAACTTGAGGTGTAGCTGGCAGCACGGCCTTCTGAGCAAACGGGCTTCCGATGGTGGCTTTAGTCGACAGCGCACCTTCTCCCGCCTTGTGCTTCCCTGCGTCGCGTCGGGCCGCAGTCGCGCCCTTAGATCCGAATGAGTGCTGGTTTTCTGTGGCCGTCAACGGGCTCCCTGGGCAGCTCATACGTATGTGTTCGAAATACTTAGAATCGTCATTTCTTGTTGGGAAGCTTTAGGGTTTTTTTAAATACACCTTTATATTAAATGTACCAATTTATTTAAGGAACTGAAGAAATTAATATATTGTAAACTAAAAAGTAACTGTGGTATTCTTAAGTATTTGGAAAGAATCTGGTGAGGGGAAAAAAGTGCATTTCTCTCTAACTAGCTGTATTTAGGGTTCTTTGAATCACCAGAGATAGGCTTTAGGAAGGGAGGTACGGTTACTTTTCCCTAGAACATTTCTTGCAGCTTTTATAGGTTGTACACTTGTAAGTTTGAACACCGTTTGCTAGAAAACTGCTTTTCTACACATGAAACTCTCTGCTATGTCTATGCTTACTTTATGTGGAATTTTCTTTAGTAAATATTGTTATTATTTATTACAGCTTGTCTGAATTTTCTGAAGCTTTGCAAAGTCAAGTACTACAACTATTGTCTTATTTATAATGTACAGGTGAGTATTCTTAATTTCTTTGTGGGTGTTTTGGTTGTTTGGTTTTTTTTTTTTGTTGTTGTTTGGTTAGTTTTTTGTTTGGTTTGGGTTTTTTTGTTTGTTTTTTCCTTTATAAGTTACAAACATGAAAACAATGTCTTATGCATTCTGATTTGTGACAGAGAGATTTTATTATACAAACCGGTGACCCCATGGGAACTGGCCGTGGAGGGGAATCCATATTTTGGTAAGTAAGATGTTTGTGTAACTTAATTGACAGAGTAATTGTACAGGGTAATAGGGGTTCCAGTTAGATTGTCTTCATTTCTTTTGGGGCAGACTTACTGATGGGAAGTAACAAACTTCCCATGGGAAGTTAAAATGTTGATGCACGATCTTCTTTGGCATACCTAAATACTTTTTTAACACCTATGCTGCTTTTAGCCGTTCCTTCTTTTTTTTCTCCTGAACAGTTTGAAGAGTTTTGCTACACCAGTATTGACTTCTGTAAGTCTGTTTTGTATTTAAGCCTCTTAAATAAAAAACCTTGAACACATGGATCTGTGGATCATGACTTTGCTGATCCTGAAAGCAGTATAATTGTGCTAAGCAGATGAAGTCTTGCCAGACCCAAGATGTTTGTGCATATGGGAAGATAGTTGGTCTTTGAGGCTCGTTGGTATGGCAGATAGGGAAACCCAGTGTGATGAGGAGGGATGTTTTACAAGGGCTTGTTGTGACAGGATGACGGAATGAATTTAAGCCTAAGGAGGGTAGATTTAGACTGGATATTAGAAAGAAATTCTTTGTAGTAAGGGTGGTGAGACACTGGGACTGGTTGCCTAGGGAAATTATGGATGTCATCTCCATGAAGGTATTCAAGGCCAAATTGGAAAGGCCCTTGAACAACCCGGTCCAGTGGAAGGTGTCCCTGCTCATACTGGAGGAGATGGAAGTAAATGATCTTTAGAGTCACTTCAACACAAACCATTCAATGACAGTGGCAGATTCTGTGCTGCTACTAGCATGGAGAATGGCGGTTTGGTGGGTTTTTATGTGTTTGTTACTGCTAAAGTCCATGAAATTGGAGTTTCTGTTGTTTTGGGAAAAATACTGATTTTTTTATAGTGTGGATTAACTTTTTTTTCTGTCAAACCTCCTTAATAAATCTTATGTTCTCTTATGTTAGAAAGGTGTTGTAAACTACATTTAAAAACTTACATATACACCTCATCCAAAAAAAGTCTCTTTTAAATACCTCAGAGAAAAATCTATTGTTCTCTGTAAAAGTTAATTTTTTGAGAATACAGGTCCATAAAAATGCATGGATGCAGCAGATATCCTGGTTTTATTTGAATGCCAATGTGAAAAAAAAAAAACCAACTGTTTTAAAGCAGTTTTAACTTGTAACATACTTGTTACCTCTATTTTCAGTCAATTGTATGGTGATCAAGCTAGATTTTTTGAGGCAGAAAAAGTACCAAGGATTAAGCACAAGAAGAAAGGAACTGTATCTATGGTGAACAACGGGAATGATCAGCATGGATCACAGGTCAGCATGCAGTGTTGGAAAAGCGTTGGTACACGTCTAAGTAATGAAAATTCCTTGAATTTACAAGAGAGATATAACAACAATGTTATCTTGATAGCATCATCTTGTAGTATGGTCAAAAGGCATGTAAAACATGGTTCATACATAAGTGTTTTGCACAGTGACCTAGATTAAGTTTATAATTTCTGTTGTTCTTGTTTGGATTCAGTCCTCTTAATTTGTTTTGTTTTTTGTTTATTAATTTCTGTTAATACCCTGATGTGATTTTTTGCTAACTCGTAGAATAAGCAGGAGACAATCTGGCGGAAGTTAATAGCAAGGAAACTGAGTTTTGAAATAATCTTAAAACTTTCTAGTTATAACTTATGTGAGTTTGGAAACTGAGATCGTACCACAGTTTCCTCTGCATGGTTGCATACAAGTGTGCTTTAAAAATACAGTAAAAATTTACAGTTTTGTCACATTACTGTTACAATTCAGTTTTTGAAAGTGTTGGTGTTCATGTTTTTAGGTATATTTATGTTCATAGGTATATTTAAAGTTCTAATCTCATAGAATTATTTTTAAATCATTATTTCAAATGCACCATCACTTTTAAATATTGAAATGACTCACTTCTAATATCAGTGTTCTTTAATTGCATGAGAGTGGTGTTTTTTAATAATCAAAGCAATTTGAAGAAAACTCTGGGTTTATTCCAGCTAGAGCTTGTACTATGTGGAGTCAGTATTGTGTGTATGAAATGGTTGTTTTGCAATTGCCAAGATTTTGAAATTGCACCTGCTGAATGCAATTTGATGAGCAGGTGCATTGACCTTAGCTCACAGCTCAGTGCTGCCTAGATTGGTGATAGCCTTGTTTCTGTCCTTTCTCTTTTATCAGCCGTCACAACCTTTGGTGATTCTGCCTAAGAAACCTACCTAGCGGATAACTGCTTCCTCTTCTCTAGCTGGTCTGGTTTTCTACCAGTTTACTGAGTCAGACCAATTCAAAGAAGGGCCTAGTGAGACACATCTGCAAGCTTAGGCAGAGGGGGACTTGTGTGAGAAGCCTCTCTTCCTGGCTGTGAGTTATAGGCTGGCTCACTGTGTTCTGATGGAAGAAGACTAATCTTCTCCTGCAGAAGTCAGGAAGAGGCTGATTTTTTTACCCCCACTGATTTCAGTGAGAATTTTATCTCTCCTAAGGTAGAACTCAAGCCCTGAATTCTTCTATTTACTGTTTCTTGTTTTGTGTCTTCTTCCATAGTTTCTTATTACTATGGGGGAAAACTTGGATTACCTTGATGGTGTGCATACAGTATTTGGAGAAGTGACAGAAGGCATGGATGTGTTGAAGACAATTAATGAAACCTTTGTAGATAAGGATTTTATTCCATATCAAGATATCAGGTGTGACTGATTTTAACTTCCTTTTTTAAGAAATCATAATTAAACAAATTAATGTTTTTTGGAAGCTGGATTTAATATTACTATGTCAGGTGGATTTAATATTACTAAGTCAGGTGACCTGTACATAGTATCTTACACACTCTTTTATTCCAGTACTGTTGGTAAAGTAAGCAGAATAAAATAATCAGCTATATAAGAAAATGTGCAACTATGTTGCCTTTGCAAAAGCATCCATACTAGTGCTTACAAGCATACAGCATGTTGGGAAGTAACTGAGAATCAGGACTGGTTTCCTGTTATGTGGGTAAAGAGAGTTTTGTTTGCATGTGACTGATAATTGGCCTTGATTTTGTTTTCTATAAGGATAAATCATACAGTAATTTTGGATGATCCCTTTGAAGATCCACCTGGCTTGTCTGTTCCTGATCGCTCACCAGAACCTACCAAGGAACAGCTAGATGTAAGCATTTATGATAGCTTCTTGGAGAATCTGGGAAGAACACAATGAAAGCCCAGTTATGTAGAGATACAGTGCTTAAGCATTTTTCAAGTTGTGAAGGGAGGGGTCATCCAAGTTGTATTTGGAAATTGAAAAAAGAGTTTTTGACCATGGCTTGATGATAAATTGTGTTTTCTTTCATTTTTCAGAGTGGCAGAATAGGAGCAGATGAAGAAATTGATGACTTGAAAGGACTGTCTGTAGATGAAATAGAAGAAGTTCAGGCAGAAAAAGAAGCAAAAACTCGTGCCATTCTTCTGGAAATGGTGAATGTCTTTCTGTATTTATGTATTATATTCAGTCTAGGAGAATGAGTACTATTTATCTTGAAACTTGTTGTCTGATGGTGATGTCATGACTCAGAATGTGTGGTGTTGAACATCTGTCATAGAGTGAAAGGATAGAGCATGAGCACTGAAGGCAGATTTCTGATGATACTGGCAATAATTAATTTTCGAAGTCAGGATTAAAAATGGACCAGTGGAGGCTTTATAAAAACTTATTAGAAATGCATCCAGTTAAAAAACATAACACACATAATATGCTGCTGAGTATCTGTAATCTTGAAAAAAGTGTGGCATGTGTGGGAAAGAGGTGAGCTGATTTGTGATAATCTTTTCCCAAAAGTTAAGGTTAGCTGAAAAAGGCAAGTGGGGTATGTGAGCCAATGCAGTGACTATTGCTGGGTAGTATGCAATAGGAAGCTGTGTTACATAAGCCAAAGAGATGAAAATAAGTCTACAACTAGTTTTACTGATGCGAGAAACCCTAACTATTAGTTTCACTGTTATTTTGTCAAAACAGTAAACTTCTCTTGGACTATCCTGCTTAATCTCTTCTTTTGTGGAATCTACTTCTTTCTTCTGTTATTTTGCTTCTTTCTGCAAACAAACTAAAATCCGTGTTGCCTTTTCGTTAGCATTTTAATTAAAAGACTTAAAAGATGTAAGTCTTTTGTTCAGGTTTTGAAAACAAGTGCTACAGTTCAACAGGAGACACTGTTGGGGAGGGCTGTGTTCTTCTTTGTAACTTAATTTGCTATCAAGTTATCTTAAATGTTAGCTTATACTAACTGTTGCCAGATATCAAGGAGTTTATCTTGGGTACAGATAAAGGCTGAGGAATGTATCCAGTCCGGTTTTGTTTTCATAACCAGAGTGTCTCTAAAAGTACGCTTTTGCATTTTAGAGCTGTTTATTTGTTAGGTACATGGAAAGCAAGGTACAAAGTGATTTTTACTTTAATGAAGGCCCAGTGGTAAAACTGCAAATAGATCGTCATTTTTAGGATGGAAATCACTTTTATGACATTGAGTAAGAAAAATATTCTCTTACTTTTAAATTTTTTTTTTCATGAATGCATCCAAGATTATTCAGAAGATGTGTTCTGGATGTGCTTGTGGCAATAAAATGTAGAAAGCTTTAAACAGAACTGATGAAAGTCTTTTACTGTATGCCACAGGTAGGAGACTTACCAGATGCAGAGATCAAACCACCAGAAAATGTGCTGTTTGTTTGTAAACTGAATCCTGTGACCACAGATGAAGACCTAGAGATAATATTTTCACGATTTGGTCCCATTAAAAGGTAATTATTGTAAAATACAAAACCAAACATTCCTTGTTGATACTGAGCTTGATTTCCCCATCTGTTTGGATTTGACTGTTAATTAGTATTCTGGCATCTCTGGAGATTTGTACTGTGGCTGCATGTGTTTGGATAGAGCCCACAACAGTGGTGATAAAAAGTCAAGTCTGTCCTAGCAATGCTTTTAAGTGAAAGCCTAGGAAAGTGTGGGAACAAGGAAAACATATGATACTCTCCCAACCCCCCCCACCCTTTTGGCATTTTTATCAGTTTTTATCTACATGAGCTAGATATACTCTCTGTGTTTTTCTTTTACATGGGAGTATATGTAGTTATGGTATGAATCAACAAACATTTCTGATATCGCATATCGTTCCTCTTAACAGGTGTTCCTCATGATTGCTGTCTTTTTTTCAGTTTTGAATATGACTCCTAGCAGTTTCAGTTAATTCCTTCTACTACTGATATGCAAGGCATGATGGGGAGTGAAGCCTGCTTTTGTACACCTCTCTGTCTGTCTACATTTTTGTTTAAGGGCAGGCAGATTTGATTTTTTTACTTTTTGGAAAAGGCAGTAAAATAAAAACACTCTTGGTGAATTGGTGAGGAATCCAGAAAAGTGTATTTAAAGATGTACAGGAAAAGATATGGAATACATGAATCCTTAACACCTAATACAGAGACAGCATACATGATAATTCCCCCAAAATCTTCCCCACCCCAACCAGGCTAAACCACCAGAACCCCAGTGTTCATTTTCTCCCCCCCACCCCTAATGTCTCCTGTTAGGCCCAAGCAGGCCATGATTGCACAGGTGGAAATTCCTTGCAGGCTTGGAGGCTGCAGACAGGTTACTCTCCCATAGTTAGCCAGATAAGACTCCCTCCGGAGAGCAGAAAGGAATGGAGGAAAGAGAAAGATTCAACTTTGCTGCCCACTTATAAAATGATAGCAGGATTATGGGATTGAAGAACAAAATTATGATTTCTGGGAATGACCAGGCCTGTCCCCTGGGACAGGACTTCATCTCTGTGGTCTTCTTAAGGGAATCTGGGACCCCCTCAAACTACCACACTGTCCTGTATTCCAAAGTCATCTATTTCTTGTTAAGAGTACTAGACCACATACTCATGCTTTGTCGAGGAGTTTTCTCTACCTTGTTCCCATTTTCTCAGCCTTTTTTCTGTTCTTTAGTTTTCACCTCGATATGGCATAACCAGAACTGCATTTGTAGTATTACAGATCTAAAGTGGCACAATGTTATTCTCTGCTTTGCTATCAAATCCTTTCTACAATGCACAATTAGGATTTTACACCCCCCCTGCTGCTCTTGTTGCATTTATCTGTGTTGAACATCATTTGCTGTCATCTTCTTCAGGTGATCTCTTAAGAACTTTGTACAGTTTTTTTCAGTCTTTTTTTTTTTTGGGGCCAATTCACTATCATCAGCAGACTCAGCTGATGTCCTCTTTACTTTCTCCATGGAAGTGACTGTTTACTCTTGCCTGATCTGTCACATATTTATCATACAAATATATTTCTTATGCATTGCTGTTTAGTTTCCCCAAAAGCCTTTGATGCAGGAGTTCGTTAGAATGTTCTGTGGTGTGTTTCTGCCACTGTGTGCAGTATCCACATACAGGCCTGCAGGCTCCCGGATCCTTTATTAGACTGTCTGTCTGTGAGTGATGCTGCTGTTGTTTGCCACTCTTACAACTCTAGCATGACTTCTGGGTGTCCTAGGAATTCCTTATATATAGATATATAATTTTCTGTTAGATTGTTCAGTACCTCTTCAACAGTCCTTCCACTTTCAGACAGATTCTCTGAATCTGTGAAGGAGAGTTCTGGCACAAGACTCTCCTACCTTCTTCCTCAATGATGGCTTCTTCCAAGAATTCCTATATCTTGTCAGAATAGCCTTGTCTTCTCCTTTGGTTTTGTTCTGGTTTGGTTGTTTGGTTTTTTTTGTTGTGGGTTTTTTTTTTNTTGGTCATATTTTGGATTGTGTATCCTAAATGTGATTTGTCACTTCCTCAGTGCAGTTGGGGCAGGTCTCACCTTACCAAGTTTCAACTTAATACCACATTTCCTACCCTTTTGGCCTGTTTGACCTTCTTCAATGTTGTGTAGTCAGGATTCTTGTGTTGTATACAAGAGTTTGGCAATACTGATGCAGTGCTATGTTGTTGCCGTTTTGTGTCTACTGATTCAGTATTTTAGGTTTCTTACTTTTGCCCAGTAAGCTGCCTGATAAAAAAGATGAGTGCTAAAGAGGTTCTTGTTAAGAAAGAGGAAACTTGTCACATGATGTCTGTTTCAACTTTTCTTAAAATGACTGGGAAAAGCAGCATGTGAAATTTTTGTTGTATTAGTGAAAACCAAGAAATTGATAACAAATAACACTGGAAAATAGATTTTGTTCCGTTAATGATAATTCATCCCTAGATCTGTAATTTGTGTTAACCACTTGTGAGTCGTATGATAGTCACTCAAGTAATGTCACATGAAATTTCTCTGTCAAGACACCCCCACATCAGTAGGAGTCTCAGAATCAAGTGTTATAATAATAACCTTTGAGGTTTTTATTGTTTGTGGTTTGTTTTTTTTTTTTAAACTGTTACTCTCCCTTACTAAACAGTGCTTGCCTATCCTACATTCTTTGCTACAACAGTATTGACATTTTAATTTCATATCAAATTTTCAGCTGTGAAGTAATTCGAGACTGGAAGACTGGTGAATCACTTTGTTATGCTTTCATTGAGTTTGAAAAGGTATGTTTTTTTAGGTATGCTGCATGTAGATTTTGCTTATTAAAAGTTCATTTGTGGTATACTTCCATTAAGAAACAACAACAAAACCCCCAAGTGTGGGTTAGCTAACATTTCTCTAACTGAATTATGTAGGTCCTAAGTGAAGCAGGCATTTAAGTCTGTCTATTAAATCAAGCAATACAAATACACATTTCTTAGGTTGTCTTGAAACTGCGAGGGCAGCAAGTCCTTTTTTTTCCTCCCATGTTAGGACTTTGAAGAGTTAAAGACTGGAGTGCCAGGAGAAAAAGGAGGCTTGCTGCAATAAGGAGAGAGGAGGGTATGAAAGGAAGTAGATTGAGGTATACAGTGGTGTCCTATACGGGGCTTGTCAATGATGCTTGCTTTATCAACATGCTGCTCTTACTGTGAGATTGATAGTAGAAGTTTTCTTCATGGTGCATAGCTGCTTGTGTCTACTTATCTCCAATCTGTGGAAAAAACTGTAAGACACTGGAAAAGTGTTCTCACATACTTAATACAGAAGTTTTGTGAATTGTCCTTTTTCCCCTTGTTTTTCTGAATGTATTACATGTGCCAAACATGTAGCTGGATTGTCATTTTTCTCAAATAGTAGAATGACCTGAAGAACTGTAATTTGCAAGGCTGACATTTGGACAAAGCATTGCTGCCTCTTTTGAAATGACACAGTGCAAGAACTGCTGTGCTCTAATGGCATACAATTTTTTTTTTCTAAAATAACCTAATCAGTTGAAGTTGTTTGCTGTCTTCTGTGACTATTCCTATGAAATAATCATTACTTCAAATTTTCTGGAAACATAACATCAGGAGGAAGACTGTGAGAAGGCTTACTTCAAAATGGACAATGTGCTGATAGATGACAGGCGGATACATGTGGATTTTAGCCAGTCTGTTGCAAAGATTAAGTGGAAGGGAAAAGGTAGGTGCACTGTCCATTCTTTGACCCTTACAAAGTAATAAGCCATGATTTCTGAATTGTAACTATTATATAAAGAGAAGCAATTGTTAGAAGTTTGTCATCTCATCCTCAGGGGTATAAATTTCCCTGGCACTGTAATAGAGCAACACAGTTGCTGCCTCTGCTTTTCACTTGTTCCATACATAAGAGTAGAAGGCTTTACTACTGTTACATTTACATTGCATTGCCATGAATTACCTTTTTATTAGATGTATTTTTGCCACTACATCATTTGTTCCTCTCGAGCTTTAAGTGATGTTTGTGTGACAGGTGGCTGTTCTCAAGAAGTAGTCAATGTTCAGGCTAGGAATTTCCTCTCTTCAACTCCTGTAGGTCAGGCATGTAGCATAGCAGGCTGTATGCTGTAAAAAACTCCATTTCAGGTGTTTGATGATGTGTTAGGAGGAAAAAGATGTGAGAGTTGTTATTTGCTTGTTAATGAAAACACTGAAGAGAGACTGTGCATTGCAGTGGTGATGTTCTTGCATGTCTTCACCTAGAAATGCAGTCAGCTCTCAATTGTTTGCATAGAACTTGGACTAGTTGTGGACCCAAAGTTACTGCAACTTGTTCTGCTCTGAGCTGAGGTGACTTCAGATCTGTACGGTGTTCTGCAGTGCATCCTGTAATAACTGATGACACAGAAAACCTCTGTCTGAGTACCTTAGGTTTAAATTGCCCTAAATATTGGAAAGGTAACTATATTGTTATCCTTTTGTGCTCATAAGGTACCAAAAGAAGGTATTCTCCTTCCACCTTCAGTAACCATCCCTGAAATGCAGTTTTAAGTATGACCATAAGATGGCAGCACATTGTTGCAGAATAGTTTGCGCTGGTACTTCCAAGTCAGTGGATGAAAAATTTACTCCTGTTTAAATCATAGAATCATAGAATGGAAGGTTGGAAGGGACCTCAAGGATCATCTAGTTCCAACCCCCTGCCATAGGCAGGGACACCTCCCACTAGTACAGGTTACTCAAGGCCTCGTCCAACCTGGCCTTGAACACCTCCAGGGAGGGAGCATCCACAACCTCCTTGGGCAACCTGTTCCAGTGCCTCACCATCCTCACTGCAAAGAACTTCCTCTTGACATCCAGTTTAAATCTCCCCTCTGCCAGTTTAAACCCATTGCCCCTTGTCCTGTCATTGCAAGACTTTCTAAATAATCCCTCCCCAGCCTTCCTGTAGGCCCTCTTCAGATATTGGAAGGCTACTATAAGGTCTCCTTGAAGCCTTCTCTTCTCCAGGCTGAAGAGCCCCAACTCTCTCAGCCTGTCCTCATAGGAGAGCTGCTCCAGCCCTCTGATCATCTTCATGGCCCTCCTCTGCACCTGCTCCAACACTTCCATGTCCTTCCTGTGCTGAGGGCTCCAGAACTGCACACAGTACTCCAGGTGGGGTCTGACAAGAGCAAAGGGGTAGAATCCCCTCCCTTCCCCTGCAGGTCACGCTGCTCTTGATGCAGCCCAGGACTCAGTTGCTGTCTGGGCTGCATGTGCATACTGCAAGCTCATGTTGAACTTTTCATCAACCCAGACCCCCAGGTCCTTTTCCTCAGGGCTGCTCTCCAACCATTCACCACCCAGCCTGTATTTGTGCTTGGGATTGTGCCTACCCAGGTGCAGGACGTTCCACTTGGCCTTGTTGAATTTCGTGAGGTTGGCTTGGGCCCACCTCTCCAGCCTGTCCAGGTTTTTGTTAGTTTTCCATTTGAATTCTTAAGCAATACCTATCTTGTAGGTTTCCCTTTGTGCAGTGCAAAGCAAAAGTTGTTCAATAATGTGAATAGCTTTCATGGTAACAGAATTTTAAGTAGTGTGACATAGGACCTGTAATCAAGGTGGTTTAAACCAATTGCTGAATCATGCTTTGTGATGCTGTTCGTGTGCTTTTCTTCTCCAGACGTGAGTGAGGGGGAAGCAATATGTTGCTTAATGAGATCTACAAGGAAGAGAAGGACAGGATATCACAACTTGTCCTACTCTCTTTCACTCTGATATCCAGATGTCAGTGTTTTTTTCTGGAACTGTATCCTCCTACACATCTCTGTAGGGTTATGAAAAGCCCTTAAATTCATAAGCAGAACTTAATCATAGGTGTGGGGGTTGGTTTTTGTGTGGGTGGGTTTTTTTTGGTTGTTTTTTGGGGGGGGAGGATTTATTTGTGGGTTGTTTTGGGTTTTTTTTTTTTTTTTTTGAGTGAATGAAATACATTTTTCTGTGAACAGGTGGGCGGTATAGCAAGGATGATTTCAAAGAGTATGAAAAGGAACGCGATCGACCTTCAAAACTTGCTTTGAAAGAGAAGGTAAAGCCAAAGCAAGAGTATCCTTTTCTGGTCAAAAGTATTCTTTAGCTAATTACAGTTTTTGAAAGCAGTCTAGGAAAGGCTTTGTATTCTTAAATTTTTCCAAATGGATGCTTTGCTGCTGCTTCATTTAACCATTTAGTGTTTCAGATTAAAGGAAACATTTTGCATTTTTCACCTGAAGACTTTGATGAATCTAGTCACACTAAGATGTGCTGTTTAAATTTCGTACTGTGTGCAGGTAAATGATACTGCCAGTCTGTAGCTCTGGAATGACATCTGGCATAACAAAGAGTTTTAAGTAGTTTCAGAGGGGACCTACTGCATCCAAAACAGGACCACGGCTGTAGCTAAATCATGCTCTGAGATTGTATTTTGCTTGTGGTGAGTATGAGAGAAAGACCACCATACCTTGTTCAGATATCCACAAGTAGAAAAGAAAGACTGTCCTGTTTGACAGGACAGAATTCAGTCATTTCAGCACAGCTGATTTTTTTTTTTTTTTCAATATGTAGGATCCTCTTCTGGCTGAAGTACATAGATCTTGTATCTTACCCTGTCTGATAAACAGGCATTTGCTTGCTTCATGGAACTTTTATGTTCTGCTATTTATTGATACTAAGTAACAGATCTGTCCTTAACCAACACCATCAGTGCAAGGTACGACCTTGTGCTAGATGAGGATTCAGAAAAGTCTCAAACGAGTCAGTCACACTCAGCTAAAAAACAGAAGAAGAAAAAGCACCACTACTCTGAAGATGAAGAGGATGACAAGAGGACAAAAAAATCTAAGGTACATACCTCTTAATACATTGATTTTATACCTGTTTATTGTTATCCTAGTAAAAGAAGTCAGGAAAAAAAGATCTGATGTTAGTATCTGATAATGAAAGAGGCTTTCCAAATCTTCCTTCATTTTTGAAGCTTGGCATGTTGATTTGGTCTGGGTTGATGAAAAGCTCAACATGAGCCTGCAGTATGCACATGCAACTCAGACAGCAACCAAGTCCTGGATTGCATCAAGAACAACGTGACCTGCAGGGCAAGGGAGGGGATTCTACCCCTTTGCTCTTGTCAGACCCCACCTGGAGTACTGTGTGCAGTTCTGGAGCCCTCAGCACAGGAAGGACATGGAAGTGTTGGAGTGGGTCCAGAGGAGGGCCACGAAGATGATCAGAGGGCTGGAGCAGCTCTCCTATGAGGACAGGCTGAGAGAGTTGGGGTTCTTCAGGCTGGAGAAGAGAAGGCTTCAAGGAGACCTTATAGTAGCCTTCCAATATCTGAAGAGGGCCTACAGGAAGGCTGGGGAGGGATTATTTAGAAGGTCTTGCAATGACAGGACAAGGGGCAATGGGTTTAAACTGGCAGAGGGAAGATTTAGACTAGATGTCAAGAGGAAGTTCTTTGCAGTGAGGATGGTGAGGCACTGGAACAGGTTGCCCAGGGAGGTTGTGGCTGCTCCCTCCCTGGAGGTGTTGAAGGCCAGATTGGATGAGGTCTTGAGTAACCTCTACTAGTGGGAGGTGTCCCTGCCTCTGGCAAGGGGTTGGAACTAGATGATCCTTGAGGTCCCTTCCAACCTTACCATTCTATGTCTGAAAGATGTTTTGCCAGAACATCTTGAAGAGGCCATGTAGCCTCTTCCAAAGTAGTGGGAGGTCTTCAGCACTTTGAACCTGTTGTTCACATACTGCCTGTTACAAACTAGTAGTTCATCAGATTTCATGAATGCAAACTAATTCTCATTTTCTTGCCAGACCAACACGTGTTGGCTTTTTCCTATATGGAATCAGAAATGCAGGCTATTTGCATTATCTTTTGTAATTTTCCCTTCACTGTTTTGGGAGTGGTTGTGTAAGATCTGTATGCAGGTTTGGTTGCATCTGTATTGTGGAAACTCAGTTTTGGTAAAATTTGGGTTGTGGAGGAGATCATTTGAAGACAGTTCTGTCATTCTATGATTCTATGATTCATCGGTTCCACTGCAGCCTATCAAATCAACATTCTTGTGTTTCCATGAACTTGGGACGGGCCATATGTCAGTGTTTCAGGGAACTGTGTCTGCATAAGTGGAGGGCTATGTGAGCATTAAGGACAATTGAGCTAAGACAAAGAACAAAAAATGAGCAACCCCCAGTATTTTAACAAAACAAGCATTCATTGAGAACAAAACTGTCTTCCAGAAACTTTGCAGAAAGTCGTGAGATTCTGGCCACAGTAATTAAAGCTGTTGTCCTGGCATGAGTTTTGTTGTTCTTTGCATCGTTTCTTGCTGTGATGGTAAAAATAACTTTTCTCATGAATATTAGCAATTATGTTTTTTCAATGATCCCTACTGCTGATTCAGGGTACAAGGCACTGTTAATACACTAATTCAGTCAGGATCCTGATTGAAGGGACCTGTTCAGATAATTGAAGTTTCCATTGAACCATATACATACAAGATATCTGGGTTAAGGTTGATTTAGACTTCTCCGTCTTTTTGGGCAATTGATGTTGTTTTCACATTCTTGAAACGGGTATTTCTGGAAGTAATCTTTGATTTTGATGATTCAGAAATTACATGTGTGAAACTGACTGTTCATCCACTATCAAGACAGAACTTTTTTAAATCATCAAGCTGTCTCCTGCCCTGCAGGTGGTGTACTGGCAGCAATAGGCTGTTAACCTGTTTTAGTTGTTAAAAGGGCACTGTGGGACACATAAACATGAAGACACAGGGATTCCTGGTGTGATTTGAGCTTCTGGAAAATAATATTTACTTGTGCTTGACTCTCTGATCTCTTACCTGTCTCGTTTTTTGTGATTTAGTAGCCTGTTCTGTTGTTTTGTTCCTGTAGTATCCTGCTGCTGTATTTGAGCATTTTTTTCCCTATTGCTTTTCCTCTCTGTTACTTACCTTTACCCATTTTGCTGTAGACAGCTTAGCCTTCTCATGCTCAAAATCACAGATAGAAACCTACTTCTATTCTCTGATGGTAGTTTCCTCCTGGAGCTGTGAAAATTAATTTCTGGGAAGAATTTTTCTCTCTGTCTGTACTTGAGCATTCTCATAGTGTGTTCTAGATAGTATTTATCTCATTTAGAGATTCTATAAACGTCTTGGGGGCAGCACTTTTCAGATGAAATCTGCTAAGATGTAGCTGACAAATCCTGTTTAGCATACAAAAAACATAAGAAAAAAAAATGTTTAGAAATGGAATATAATCTGGGGAATTTACACAAGAATGGGGAAGAAAGCATGTTCTTGAGCAGAGTATGCTCAAAGTGAACTCCAGGCTAGCATAAACCATAACAGTATGAAAAGTTTTTTGAGTAGTAGCATTTTAGTACAGGCAATAAAAAAAAAAAAGCAGGCATTTTCCCTATTTTGGGAAATACTAGAATATATTTGAGATCAGAATTCTAAAACAAGTCAGCAGCAGACCTTTTGCAACTTATTGACTGAAGACCACAATAGCGGTGCTTAATACATGAACTTCCACCCTGAGGCCCTAGTGTGACAGATACTTTAATTAACAGAGAATGGGGTCTTATAATGGGAAGTTCTGGCAACTGAAACTGCAGTTTGTGCTTACACCTCCAGCTATGACTGAAAAGGGCTTATATTTTGAATAGTTTCCGTGATGCTTTATCGTTTTTCTGCTCTCTTGCTGTTTTGTTTTCTGTAGTATATTTTTACTCATCCTTTTCTTAGTCTGACAGCGATTTCCTGACTCTTCAACCGCTGTGCTGATGTTTTAGGAATATTTCTTTGAATCTTATGCCTTTTGACTGCATTCCATAGGGTCAAAGTGGTAGAGTGTTGTGACTTGCTTTTAGTAGGTAACAGGATGTGGGATCTGGAGCGGGAGGCTCGTCTACCACATGGGTGTGTCAAAAGGTTTGGTAGTTTTCGTCACTACAGGTTGTGCTTCTGATTGAGGTCTATGTTATGACTTATCTTCCCTTTGCAATTTTCTCTTGTGTTTTTAGGTTCCTTGGATTTTATTGGTTTATAAGTCATTGGATCTTTGGAGCAGTGTAGCCTATCCAGTCTTCTCCTTTTTTTTTTTATTTTTTAATTTTTTTTTTAATTGAGACATGGGGGTTTCTTTCTGTAGTGTGTGATAGTAATTTTTTTCCTGGTTTTATTGTCCTACTCTTACTGCTTATTGGTCACAGTTCTCTTCTTATTTAGGACCAAGTTAGATTAAAAAAATCTTGCTTCTGAAAAGGCTGTATCTGTTCCTTTTTAATTAGTGTACTTAATGTATGTGGAGATGGCGTGTGTATTATATTGTGTGGTTGTTGTATTTCTAGCTGATTTACCTGCAAGTGCTGATTGGCAAATTACTTTTTTTGGCAAAGCCAACCATGAACTTCCAGAGAACTGTGTCTTCCTCTTTTCGTATTTTCTTCCCTGTGTGTGTTTACCAGCAGAGTGCTGGATTAGGAATTGAGTGATCAGTAACCCATTGACTGGTGAGGGGCTGTGGTTCTGAGCTGAGAAATCTGGGATTCATCAGTGCAAGAGAGCCTGTTTTTAAGTAGGAGTCTTTTTTCCTTCCTCATGCAATGGTAAAACAGCAGGTTTCTGACTTGGACAGGGCATAAAAGAGGTTATATCAAAATACCTTTTTTTCCTTTTCTAACTTGGAGTGTTTAAAAATTGGCTTTTTTCTGTGCTAAATAATCAAAAAAGGTAAAGTCTTATTTAAGGGGAAACATAACCTGGTTTTGGGGAGGAGGACTAAGATTTAGTTAATTCTTTTAACTATAGAACTAATTAAGTTTATTCATATTACTGCATTTTTTTTCTTTACACTGTGGTCTTAGTAGCTACTGTGACAGTGCTTTCATGGCACTTTCAGACTTACTCTGTACCCCTATCACTTACATGGTTCTGTGGTTGTCATCATGCTTAGCTGTCTCCATGCACATTGACTTCTTTTAATCCTTTCAGCAAGTTTCCCTTTTCAGGGACATTCAGCATGGGACTTTTTGAGGATGTTGGGTAGTGATAGGACTAGGGGGAATAGAGCAAAACTAGAAGTGGGTAGATTCAGATTGGATGTTAGGAAGAAGTTCTTAACCATGAAGGTGGTGAGACACTGGAACAGGTTGCCCACAAAGGTGGTAGAAGCCCCCCTCTTCCTGGCAATTTTTAAGAACAGGCTGGATGGGGCTCTGAGCAACCTGATCTAGTGTTGAGGTGTCCCTGCCCATGGGACACCTTGAGGTCCCTTTCAGCCTTGATCATTCTATGATTTGTCTTAACTTTCAAGGCTTTGCCAACCATTTTCTTACCATGACTTGATCCATAGCCTGTCTTCAGTATTAGCTTGGTAGACTTTTTTTTTTTTTTTTTTCCCAGCTGAATGCTGTTTTGCTTTTCTCCTGTTTCTCTCATGTAGCTAGGAGGAATCTTCAGCAGCAAGCCAGATAGAAGGGAGCAGTACACCAAGCCTACCATTTGCTTTTCTGGTCAATATTTTTGTCTTGTTCCTCTCTACCACCAGCATGTCTGTCTTCTGATGCTTACTTCAAGCCTTGATAAAAAGGGGCTTGGAACCTGTCCTCTTGTACAAACATATGATGACTGAGGATTTTGGGTACCAGAGTAATGTGGCTGTGCATCAGTCTGAAGCTGGGTGGACACAGCTCTTAAAAGTAGCTGGGAGCACCTGAAGCTGGGTGGACACAGAAAGTAGTTGGAAACACCATTCATTTTTGATAGATTAGATGCAGAATAAGGATTTGGATGCTAATGGGATTACTATACTCAGCAGTAGCAGAAATTTTCAATTATGTAGATAAAGATTGAATTTGTGTTTATTTGTGTCTGTGATCCAGAAGGGTTGTTCCTTATGGTAGCCCTCACCTTTCATCATTATCTGTGTAATTGTGAAGGTGGGTGGTATTTGCTGTGGGAACCACCCTAATACTGCCTTTCTGCATAAAAATTCTGCTTGGGGTGCAGTTTTTTCACTATTCTTTTAAGTAAATTACGTTTTTTGTTTTTATATCCAGTGACTAATTTTTCTTGTTACTTCATGATTTCCATTTAATCTCCTGCACCTCGCATTATTGTTTGACTGCACACTTGAAAGGCTTGGCTTCTCCCTTTTCTGGGGGAATTCTAGTTCAAGGAAGTGTTCTGTGTGTGGATAGCTGATCTCTAGAATTTAGCCTAGAATTTAGACCATTAAAGATTATTACAGGCAGGTCTTAAAAAGTATTAGGCCTCTTCATAGCACTGTAATGCCTGTAGGTCTTGAATCGAGGTCTGTGATAGACAAACTTGCATTGCTTAGACAGGAGGCTGAAATGCAACTGTAGATAAAAAGCTTGTGTGTATCCAAGTTGAATGCCCAATACAACAATTTTTTGCTAAATCTCCTTAGGAAATACAAGCAGCAGCATGCCTGGCAGCCATACTTTTTTCCAGAAATGCTGATAGATAAAAACTGTAAACTTATCTTCTTCATATAATTACCGTGGAGTTGTTTTACATTACCTTTATGAAGTCTTTGTGGATTATGAATCTATTTCAGGTAGTACCTGCTTTATCTAAAGAACCAACCCTGCTTGACTGTTTTCTTCATGCCTTTGTGTACTTTACCCTTTGGTCTGTAACTGCATTTCTGCCCAATTCCTTTTGACAGGATTCTGATCGAAGGCACGAAGGAGAGCACTGTAGAGAGAGGGTAAAGAGTGAGAAGAAAGACAGGCATCGGAGTCGCAGCCGATCTCATGAGAGAGACTACACTTACAGCAAAAAAGACAAATGCAAAGAAGATTCCCGTGTAAGAGACTGGGATAGAAAAGCAAACAGAAGCAGAAGTCCTAAGAAATCAAAAGACAAAGAGAGGTCCAAGTACAGATGAAAGATGAGGAAAGGAGAACTAAATTGTGGGTTTTTTCCCCAGCATTTCCAGCATTCTCTCAAGCAGATATGCAGTTACTGGATAAAAGCAGTTGCCTTTTGTTGGCAGCTTGGCCTCTCAAATTCTATGAATGCCCAGTGTATGACTGTCTTGAGGAATCAAGACTGAGGAAGCCTTGATTCCAGAAAGGTGTTTTCAATAAAGTATTTCACGCAAGTGAAATGGTTTGAGTGTCCAATAAGGAATGTTGTGTAAAGCTGCTTGGAAACACAGGGATGCAGGAACAATTTCACTGCCATTCTCCACTGTGAAGAGGTTTGCAGGACATGCATCCTTTCTACAAGGAGGTTGTATTTATGTTTCAGCTGTTGGAATGAGGGTGATAGAAGATAAGAGGAGACAGAAATTTGCCATGCACACTCCTTCCACACAGCAGGCAGATATCATTTATACAGGAATACTCTACTCTCACATGCTTCCTCTAAAATCAAGCACACACTTCGGCCAGGTGACATCACTGCAGCATTGGCTAAAGGCACTGAAGTGCTGCAGCGCTGCGTGCAAGGGCCATGGAAGCGCTGCACCGTACTGCATCAGTTGTACGCGCTTGCTTGCTTCAATACACAGATCACTTGGCTGTGTGCTGTTGCTGGACAGGTCTTTTAAAATGGAGGTTCACTTGATACTTGGCCCATCTGTAGTCAGTGTTAAAGATCTGACCTCTAGTATCTGAGGGATCCAGCTGGTCTGGTGTCAGGCAGGCCCCGCTGAGTGGACAAGAAAGAAAATAGTCATTATCATAACTATCAGAAAAGCAGTATTCATAAGTTGCATTTTATTTACCGAACCTAGATGGGATTAATTTTCAGGTTTTATGGCAGAATTAGGTCAGTTAATAACTCTTCTTCTACAGAGGAATGCAGGTCAAGCTATCAGAGCTTGGGTCTTACTGAAAGGCTGCAGATTCCTTAGATATCTGGCCTACTCCTCACTATTTAAACAGTGTTACCCAGTATGCACACATTTTAAGAACCTGCGTGCCCTGTTTCTCCCCAGAGGGTGTTAAGAGACATGGGGAATAGTATTTGTCTTTCCTTCCCCTCTACACGTGTGGTGGCTCAGAGGCAGACTGCTTTGATGAATAAATTTAACTTCTGTTGTTTTTTCTTTTGGTCATTGTATTTTTTCTGTAATACTGTGGTGTCTGATTGTAATATGTAATAAAATGTTACAGCTGAATAACCCTCACCAGGATATGATCTGCAGGATGAAAACTGAATCTAAAATTCAAGGCAGCCAAGAAGAGCTGCTGCAGACTACTCTGCCCTGGAGGGCCAGCCACTGTGCTTGGCTCAAGCATTTGAATGGGCTGTGTGCAGGAAGTGAACTCCGTGGGAAAACTGGTACAGAATGAACAAAATCTTTACTGAAGGAACAGATCTTAAAGCTGTGGCAGAAGGTCCCAACTAAGCAAGCCAGGACAGGTGCTGAGAATATCCAGAGCCAAAGTGAGCAGGAATACAGAGGGTATTGTGTACAGGAATGTGCTGTCTAGCAGCATCTACCCTGTCCTTCCTTGCTTTGTTAAAGACATAAGTGTATTTGCCTAAGAAGCTGCCTTTTGCTGAATTTCTAGTTTCTAACTTTGTGTGCTTCAAAGCATGGAACTGGAAGGCCAGGATTTCCATAACTGTTTCCTGACAAAAGCCACTGAGCGCTTGGAGAGACCTGAGCCATCCTTGTGGAGTCTGAACAAGAGTTCAGAACCTGCTGCTCCAGAGGAGTCTGTCAAGGGGCCTGGGGTTGAGTACTGCTCACTGGTCAGTCAAGAAAGTTTCTGCCTTCAGTCTTGGTGTAAAAGAAGACTTCTGAAGAACTGTTCTAGGCCATGATATGGTGCATTTGAGGTAGTGCTGCTGAGAGAGTAGGCTTTCTCTAGCTGCTCCTCCTGTTAGCCTGTCATGCTGTCCTCAGTTCTTTTCCACAGAATGGTTTTGACATGAAAAAAAATGATTTTGGAAATAGCGTGGAGATGATGACCCTGCTTCCTGCAGGGTGGCTAGATAAGATGACCTCCAAGGTCCCTGCCAAGCCAATGCATTCTATGATTCTGTGATAAAGATAAAATTCTTAATACCTAACTTGAACCTCCCTTGGCACAACCTGAGCTTATTTCCTGCTGCCCTGTTAGCTGCTGTATGTATGAAGACACCAATCCTCATGTCACTCTTTCGTGGTATAAGGTGATGAGGTCTCCCCTCAGCCTCCTCTTTGGAAGGACTACTGAGCAGTCTGGGTTAGAGGGGATTTATTGCTGCAATTATCGGAAGTTATGGCTGCATACACGTGGCTCTTTTGGAAGCGACATGAAAGTCACACTGTCATCTGAAACTACAAATATTTCCTGCTCTTCCTGTCCTCCTGCTGGAGGGGTTGGGGTGGACAGGACCTTTTATTGTCTGAGAGTTGAAGACTTCTTTTGTTCTAATAAGAGTTCATAGTTCCCTACCCTCATTTGCTTTCCACCAGCCTCAGTTTCAGTGCTGACCTCTGGTGTTTGTGGTAGTTAAAAAATAAACAAAACTGAAACCACACACCCGCCACCCGCACACGGTCCTTTGTAATGTTGAGAATAACATCAAAAACGTTGCAGCACAAGCTCGGATTCTTCAGTGTTTGACTTAGCTGAGCTCTGTCTAAAGGGGAACTCTTCATGCTTTAGGTTCTCTGTTCAGGGGTTAAATGAGTCAAAAGACAGCTCCTTAAAGTGTTCTATTGAATTCCCTTATCTCAAGGGAAGTAACAAATTTAAAATATGATGTAGACTCTAAACTTGTGTTTTGTGAATAAGAGGAAGTTAGAGACCTAATTTTTACTCACACATTGCAGTTTCTTCAGTTCTCTAGTGCTTTGCAGACTTGAGGAGGACTTGACCAAAACCATATTATAGGTGGGGCTTGGTCTTAAAGAACTAAAGGCAAGTGAGAGCCTAGAGTTTTTCAGCAGAGATCCATGATGGATATCGTGCAAGTCAGTAGAAGTAACATAAGGATTGAATACAAGTAGATGGCATTCTAATCTGGGTAATAACAGCAAGCAATGACCCAAAACATTCATGATAACCTCACGTTCATCCCCCTGTGTGTTCTGCCTGATGTCTCTTGGCCTTCTCTGCTGATGCCTTCCTGTTTCTTAAAGATCCTCACTGTTTATCAAACTACACAAATATAAACCCAGATTGTGCTTGGAGTGGATTAGAGAGCTGGCAAAATGTAAGCATGCTTCATCAAAATCCTGTTTTGGCACAGCAGTTTGGTGTTTGCTTCTCCTTTGGGATGTGTGCTGAAAGAGTTATTCTGCATAGCTCTATGCATGGATGGATGGAAGAGCAGACCATGTGTCCCTGATACTGGCCTGACAGGAACCGTTACTCTGTAGGTAAAATTCTACCTGCTTCCTTACACTTGTTAAAAAACAAAACAAACAAACAAACAAAAAAAACCCCATAACAAATCAGAGCTCCAAACTACTGTTTATTTGAACAAGCATTTTAATTGCATATTTAAGAAGTTCTAGAAGCATTTCTGAATCTACTGCTGCTCTTACCTGTGTTCATCTCAGCTTTCTGTCACCTGGTTTTTCCATGTAAAACCTATATGTTACTGACATATGACAGGTTTATCTTGGAAGCTTCCTAGAGCATGGCTGATGGCTCACCTGTCAACCATCTTTTGCACACACAGAGATAGCATAAGCAACTTAAAAGATGTTAAACTGCACTAAGTTTTATGTAAGTACTTGGTGCAAGGCAGTATTTTTATGTAAAACTCTTAATCTGGTTACTGACAACATGGTTTTTCTCAGTGAGCAAGCCAGTATCATCTTGGTTAAACACAGCAGCTGTGTTGAAAGGCATCAGTAAACCATGCTAAGGTTTAGGTGTTCCAAGCAATCACTGAAGCTGAAAGATGGTTCCCAGAGCCTTCTGTAGTCTTAAGATGAACAGCAGTTAACTTTTGAACTTGAAACTTGTTTGCGACTTTCTGATTGTAAAAGGTACTTTTTATTATAAGCCCAGGGGAAAACACTTAAGTAATAACAGTAGCTTTTTATATAGAAAGGCAGAAGAAAAAAAAATAGATATTTTTAGAAAAAAAAAACCAAGTTGGAATCCTGCTTCCTCAGATACTGAGATGGGATTGTAACTTTCTAAGAAGTAAAAGAGTTTGGCATTAGCTCAACTGTTGAAATCAGTTCTCTGATTTCTCTCTTCTGTGGTCAGATGGAGTGCTCACTACTGCTGTGTAGTTTTGGGGAGAGAAGAAATGTAGACAAGCATGTAAAAATACCTCTTCTAAAGATACTGACTCTTTATCAGACTGAATACAGGAACCTCCCATCAATAACTGATACAACACTCTAGCAGTGTAGTAAGTTAACGATGTAAATTTTTGTGGTGGGCACCTGGCTCAAGTAAAAATTCCCAGGGTCTCCAACAGGAAGAGAATTTCACTGGCAGAAGATGTCTAGACTCTACCTAACAGTGTGTAAGAAGTCATATTTTAAACTGGGAGTGTAACAGTGACTTGTTCTTAGTGAATCGGGATACTGAATTAAGAGACTATGGCTTTGGAGGTCTCACCCAAGCCTTGTGAAGGTGTGAAGCATTCTCCATTCTTGCTTGAAGCAGGATGGAGAATGTATTAGTTCCAGAAACTATTTAAAATATTCCTATCAATAGACCTGCTTTTTTTTTTTTTTTTTTTTTTTTTTTTTTTTTTTTTTTTTTTTTTTAATTACTTGCTTTATCCTGATTGTCTTCTGGTGGTTAGGGGCTTAAAAATTTCAACAGTGATGCTATGGCCACTTACAGTATTTTTTATTTTTCCCAGCAGACAAAGTTTTTCAAATGGCAATGTCATTAATAGCACTTTTCTCTGGTGCTAATGAAACAAATGGCTGCACCCTTTAGCAAAGCAAAGAGCTCGCTGGGGTGCATAGACAAGAACACCTGTAGTGGTCCACACTACCAGTTCCAAGAGAACGTTGGGGATTTTTCCATATAAAAGTCTAACACCATCAGGAAAGTGATTTTGCACAGGGAGCCTTTATGAAAGTCATGTTTTGCCTTCTCTGTAGCCTCCAAGACCTACCACAACAAGGCTGTCCTGGTTACTTCAAGGCTGATAATGAGTCTTTCTGGTGCAGGTGTAGTTTCACAAACCAGTAAATTCTCAGCCTGCAGCTGAACATAGGAACTTACATAAGTGGGAGAATCATCCCTTCTGAAAACTTCTCCCACTGCAGCTCTTTCCCTGTTGAGCATGATGATGCCATTGAGCAGCAGCAGATCTTTGCAACAGGAAAACTCTGTGTGCCTGTCTGCACAACGGAGTGCAGCAGAGCAAGGAAATCTCTACAAAACCACAACCTGGGGTTTGGCTCAAATGTTTACAGGCACGGGTAAACAAAAGGGTTTGAGATCATCTGAAAAATTAAATAAGGTCCTTTATTTCTCCTGGTCTTCTGCTTCTCAATTGGCAATTGCCCAGGTAAAAGTTCATAACAGATTTCGGGG